>JAVHZZ010000322.1:0-84315 GCA_036250195.1 Mixophyes australis | reverse complement strand
AAGTCACATGAGTCGCCAATCCGAGTTTGCAATCATAGATCCGACTTTATTGTTTATGTGATGAGCACTGAAACCTCCTCAGTACTGTTGTGTTGCTATGTGTTCTAAGCTTCAGGTTTCCTGGAATATCAACTCAACTCTTGGCAACTGTCACAATAGTGCATTGGTTCATTATGAATAGTCAGTCGGATAAGGGATGTCATCCTTCTGTCCATGGAAGTGTCACAACTATATTTGCGTACCTGCTATTGTTGGCACAACTCGGAAGAAGGTATGGAATCTAACACCAAGGACCCCCGCAAGGAGGTATGGACTCCGCTGCAGGAACACGCAGGTCGCGGTCCTTCCACGAGTCAGTAGCGAGATACAAGAAAAGGATTGTCAGACAGGTCGGGTCGGTAACGTTCTGGTAATAGGAGGTATACAAGGATATCCGGAGGGATGGTGAGGCAAGCGGGTCGGTAACGTTCAGGTAGCGCAGTACAACAGGGAGATCCAAAAGGGGTGGTCAAACGTTCCGGGTCAGAAGGGTCACAGGCAAAATGAGAAAGGTCAGGAACAATGCAGGAACTGGAAACACAGGAGAATACTGGAGGCAGGAAGACCTCATACTCTGGCACAGGTGAGTGCTCAGGAAGTGCCTTTTATAGTTTGAGGGACCAATAGGAGACTAGTGGGCGGCAGCGCTGGTCTCAGCTGCTGCCGAGACTATAGAGTAGCGCGCACACGCAGAAGGCCACGCGAGGCGGCCGGAACTTCCGCGTCTGGTTGCCAGGCAATGTCGCAGGCGGCTGTCCCGAGGAGAGAGCGGGACGGTGCCTGACAGGAAGAGTGCATGACTTAGGATGGAAGTAGGGTTATATGCCCTATATTTGGTTCCACTGATGCAAAAAGCGTGCATACACATACGAACAATACGGTTACCAGGATAAACTTTTAGAACTAATGTCCAAGGTGGTATCAAATTCCAATCCTAAAATACTATCATTTACGAGGGAGTTAGGCAAAATTTGCTATTGATTATTACATTTTCTACTGACCATTATCGCCCCAAATGTCATGATTATTTTGTCAGGGTTTTTCCAAACATTGTGCATGAAGAAATAGCAAAAATGATAAAACTCTATTTGTCAATTTGACTTTTTCAGGTGTTTGAAACTATCATTAGACACACCATATGGCTAGTCTGCATGTAAGGTCCGTAATACCGCTCTCATCATAGCATCAAACACTTCATCTTACATTCTAAGGGACTCCTCAGAATATTTACCTCCTTAGCATCAGATGTATTATTGATATTGGCTTCGAGTCTTTCATCCTACTCCGAGCTCCCATTAGATAAATGTTGGAAAATAAAGAGTCAAGTGCTATATGCTGCTGAAGATGTATTGGCTAAAATTTCAATAAGCTGTAAACATTATGTGTCAGTAATGATGGGTTTCACAGACAAGTGGCCGTCCATGTCTTCAAGAGATGTTCAAGCACTCTTACTAAAGAACATGATAATTTATTATGATCATGAAGTCCTACATTAGACAGGGTCAGTAAATGTACCCACTTCAACACACCCACTGTCAAGTCATTAAAGGTATTATGTATTTTCACAGGGGCTTTTATGATTGGGAACAAGCCTACTGGTCTACCGGACTTCATGTGTATGCAATTCTGGCAGAAAACACAACAGTAAAGTAGTGTGGACTATTTATTAATATTGGACAATATGGAAGATTTTCTATCACTACGTATCTCAATTTATCTAGAAAATGTCACCGGGACGGCTGAGTGATGCTCAGCTACCCAACAATCCTGGGTGGCACTAGTAAGGGCAATCTTACCGGCCGACAGGTCAATCTGAAGTCAGTCTGCACGGCTTACTGGCTGGCGCATGCCCACTGGGACTGGAAGCCTGTTCATGGGCATTGTTAAATAAGGAGAAGCCCTAAATCCAGCAATAACTCCCATTTTCACCGGATATAGGGCTTTTCACCTATTAATAAATAGACTTATGTGTGTTTATGGACTCCAACCATCCATTATAGTAAATTATTTTTACTATTTACCAAGCCAGTGATCCATCACTGTTACACACACAACTAATCTTCAGGATCCCAGCCTGCATGATAATGGATTGGACCCGTGTCACTCCCTGTTATGTAATTGATTATATAGACATATAATCAATATCAATTTATTAAACAGGAATTTTAATATATTTTATAACCCATTGTATAGCACATTACAGTGCATTATGTAGGCAGGATAGAGGGATCCAGGCTGATAACTGGGAGATCGCGCCATCTAGATAACTATAGTTGTAAATTATATTTATAAATTGGTGGTCATGGTTTTTCGACTGGATGTCCCATGTAAAGTGTCATGATTTTTTTTTGTTTTTTTGTTTTAATCTTTTAAAGACATTAGTACACATGCAGAATTATGTGCATACATTATTTAATGCACCAAGACCTGAGATGTCCAAACATTTTATTAAACAGGGGGGGGTGCTGTTCTCAACTGGGTCAGGCTCAGGGCCGCAAACTTCCAAACATGCATGCAGTGTATGTTTAGCTTGAGATAATGTAGGAGCCAGCTCCAAAATTACAGGAATCTGGTGAAAGGAGGGTGGCATATGTAAAATTAAGCTGGGTTTTTGCTCATATACTTGTGGCTTTACTCTGGAATATTGCGTGAATACACTGTTCACTAACTGACACTAATCATTTTGCGCTGTTGCACTAATCATACAGGAAAATGCACAGCCAAGTATATCAAGATGGCGTAGAGTCCAGAGTTTGTTCTTTGTGATGGGAGGACCTGGGCAAATTAGAGAGTTCCTTCCTCAATACCGTTGGCCGCAGAAACGCTTCTCATTTCGTGCCCAAGTGCAAACATTAGATTTCACCTTCGGAGATGAGACAGTTAACTGATCTTCAGGAGGTGGAAATGATGCATTTATTCCCACTTTAGCGGACGGCTGCAGAATCTTTTTACCCCATCAAGAGAACTTCAAGTTGACATGTTCTCAGTGGTGGCGGGGATTCCATCTCTTCTTTCAGTTAGGTGGAACTGGAGTTATTCTCAACAGGTGGGCTGTGATGTTTGATCAGTCTGGTGTTTTAAACTCCTAAGAAATTCCTCCTCCAAGCAATTGGAACTAAGGCCTTTTCAGGTACCTTTCTCATATGAATTTGCTTGCTCCACTGGATCGGCAGCACAAGCAGTAATGCCCACATAGGTGTCATATTTTCCTGATGCCAGTACCATACTCTATTTTGAGAGGTAGTTTGTGATCCTTTCATCTTTACTGCACGGTTTGACCTTTTACCACTTGCATGCTAGATATAAAACAGAGTTCCGCTAATTGGAAAAATAAGTCCCATCTCAGTAAGTATAGCTTTACTACTGTTCCTCTTCTACATATTTAACACCCATAGCAATTTTTTTGATACACTCTCAGGTAAAATACAGGTTCAGTTGATTCCTATGCTGTTCCACTTGTATGTTGTCCACACGAATAGCAACAAAATATGTAGTATCAAGATGAAAGCAAAACAATGTCTACTAGGAGAAATGGCATTAATAGGTGCTAGTGGAAATTTTAGTGTTGGTCATTGAGCGGTGACTAAGAAAATATGTCTTACAACAGTAATATGGTGGCTGTGACCTTGGCCAATGTCACCAGTAGGTACCACACAATGATTCTAGTAAAATTGTCCCAGTATATGGTCAATACCATCCAGTTTGTCCATGACTTTTTTTGGTTACAGCCGTTTAGGTTCATAGCAATCTCAGGGTCACGTCTACTCATTGCTTTTTTTCAACCTCTTCTTTTCAGAGGAAAAAAGAAAATACAAGTCTGTATATTTTTGGCCTCAATCCCCAGAGAAGATGAATTCTTTAGTCTTCGTCTCTCAATCATGTCATTGATTAGTTTTTCCTCCTTTGTGAACGAGCAAACAAACATTATCCTTGACCTGTTCTGACCCAAGTCGCCTGTGGGAACTATTCACAATATGCGTAGAGAAGCTATTGAATTCATAGAGATATCAGCTTCTTAGAGATAAACCCTTCACATAAATAGTGGTCACTTGCCAATACGAAGTAGGATTTCTTTTTAGAATGATGAGGCGGGAGGTAAGTCTGACTACCCACGTCACATGGATTTCAGAGCTCAGTACACCTTCACACAATTTGTACAACTATCTTTTCAATCCTATTAGTATAACATTGTATTTAAAATTACAAAAATGCATGAACATTATTTTTTCAGACATTTTTGCTTTAAACCTAGAGGAATATATAATAGTCTCATATGAAAGATAAACACTTGGTGAATATGCTACAACTGTTAGTTAAGATGGTAGACGTCTACCCCGTACAAATGTTGTTATATCATGCAGCAGAATGCAAAACAATTCGCTTCCCAATTCTGGAAATTTAGAGATGTTTCAGTCATAACATTCTAGAACAGAGGGAAAATTCTCCTGTTTGATTTGTGCGCACTGTTCTTTTCCCTAACAGGCTACGACAATAAGGCTCTGTGGGGAATAAGAGGCTGGTGAGAAGCATTTTAGAGATGGCTCCTCTCTCCAGACATTCTCCTGCTGAGAAATGAAACATAGAGCCAGCTAAATTGCCTGATACATTGCGGGGCTCAGAGTGGCTTTCCAGTGTCTACAGGAGAGATTTTAGCGGGAAAGCTTGCAGTAGTAATAATTAGCACCACGTCTTCTGGCAGCTGCATATACAGTGTGTGTGTGTGTGTGTGTGTCTCTCTCTCTCTCTCTCTCTCTCTCTCATATATATATATATATATATATATATATATATATATATATATTTATTTATTTATCTCCACTATCTTGTATTTGTCTATAGGCTAAAGGTTGCCTGCTGGGTTTTGTGACTATGGGGTGGAAGAAGGAGAAGGGAGAGTCACAGTTGACCATAAATTACGTACAGTGCAGTGTATAGCTTCCACAGCAATGATTTTAAGGCTGTTGGACATATTTATGAGGATGTAGTAAAATATGGAAAAGTAGAGGGGGAGCAGTAGTATATGATTGGAGCAATAGTGTTATTATAAAGGTAGCATTAGTATAGGTATTAGAGGAGTAGTACAGTAGGTGTAAAGATATAACTAGGATAGACAATAACGAGCAATAATATGAGTGTTGTAGAAGAGTCGTTATGTGGGGGCAGTAGGCAGGGGAGGGCTGGAAAATTTTAGCCCGGGGGGGCATGAATTGACTCAGCAGCCTATTTTAAAGGGAAACAAAATGCAGGTGGCCCTGTGACCCAGCCAAGGTAGCCCATTATAGAACTGGCCCAAGGGGGCAAATGCCCCCTAGCCCAGCCTGCCCATGGCAGTAGGATAGGTATGAGGAAACAGTAGGATATGTAGTATTGTTATTCAGGAGGATAGTAATGGTTATGAGGAAGCCATAGGTAGGTATTAGTATTCAAGAAGATGGTAATAGGAACGATAAGCAATAGGGTAGGATTTTGGGTTGAGTAGGATACAGATAGGTATGAGGGAACAGTAGGATCGAAATGAGTATTCAATTGGGTAGGGATAGGAATGAGGTTTGCAGTAGCATATGTATGATTGTAGAGGTAGGATAAGTATGAGGATGGAGTAGGAGATGGATAGGTAAGAGGAGAGCAGCAGGATAGGTACGGAGAGAGCAGCAGGATAGGTACGGAGAGAGCAGTAGGATGGCTACAGGGAGAGCAGTAAAATAGGTAAGAGGAGAGCTGTAGGATAGGCACGACGGGAGCAGTAGAATAGATAAGAGGAGAGCAGTACGATAGATAAGAGGAGAGCAGTAGAATAGGCTTGACAGGAGCAGTAGGATACATAAGCGGAGAGAAGTAGGATAGATAAGAGGAGAGCAGTAGGATAGGTACGTTTAATGCGGTAGGATTAGAACAGTAGGATAGTTAGGGTTAGAGCAATAGGATTGGTACGAGGAGAGCCGTAGGATAGGTACGAAGAGAGCAGTAGGAAATACAAGATGGGAGCAGTAGGATAGACATGAGGGGAGAAGTAGGATAGACATGACGAGAGCAGTAGGATAGACATGACGAGAGCAGTAGGATAGACATGACGAGAGCAGTAGGATAGACATGACGAGAGCAGTAGGGTAGACATGACGAGAGCAGTAGGGTAGACATGACGGGAGCAGTAGGGTAGACATGACGGGAGCAGTAGGATAGACATGACGGGAGCAGTAGGATAGAAATGACGGGAGCAGTAGGGTAGACATGATGGGAGCAGTAGGCTAGACATGACGGGAGCAGTAGGGTAGACATGATGGGAGCAGTAGGCTAGACATGACGGGAGCAGTAGGCTAGACATGACGGGAGCAGTAGGCTAGACATGACGGAAGCAGTAGGGTAGACATGACGGGAGCAGTAGGGTAGACATGACGGGAGCAGTAGGGTAGACATGACGGGAGCAGTAGGGTAGACATGACGGGAGCAGTAGGGTAGACATGACGGGAGCAGTAGGCTAGACATGACGGAAGC
Source organism: Mixophyes australis (assembly GCA_036250195.1). Lineage (NCBI taxonomy): Eukaryota > Metazoa > Chordata > Amphibia > Anura > Limnodynastidae > Mixophyes > Mixophyes australis. The sequence goes on along the minus strand of JAVHZZ010000322.1, from coordinate 77,784 downwards.
AGTAGGGTAGACATGACGGGAGCAGTAGGGTAGACATGACGGGAGCAGTAGGGTAGACATGATGGGAGCAGTAGAGTAGACATGACGGGAGCAGTAGAATAGGCATGACGGGAGCAGTAGGATAGGTTTGACTGGAGCAGTAGGATAATTGTGAGGAGAGCAGTAGGATAATTGTGAGGAGAGCAGTAGGATTGGTATTATCATTATATGATTCATTATATGATAATGCAGTAGGATGTGAACAGTAGGATATGTGTAAGAATGTAGTATGATGGTATGAGCGGGATAGTAGGGTAGGTATTATATGATAATGTAGTAGGATGTGTCTGATGATGGACAGTAGGATATGTGTGAGAATGTAGTATGATAGGTATGAGTGGTTTAGTAGGCTAGGTATTGTATGATAGTGCAGTAGGATGTGTCTGATGGTGGACAGTAAGATATGTATGAGAATGTAGTATGATAGGTATGAGCGGGCTAGTAAGATAGGTATTATATGATAATGCAGTAGGATGGGGACAGTAGGATATGTGTGAGACTGTAGTATTATTGGTATGAGTGGGTTAGTAGGATAGGTATTATATGATAATGCAGTAGGATGGGGACAGTAGGATATGTGTGAGAGTGTAGTATGATAGGTATGCGGGGTTAGTAGGATAGGTATTATATGATAATGCAGTAGGATGTGAACAGTAGGACATGTGTGAGAATGTAGTATGATAGGTATGCAGGGGTTAGTAGGATAGGTATTATATGATAATGCAGTAGGATGTGAACAGTAGGACATGTGTGAGAATGTAGTATGATAGGTATGCAGGGGTTAGTAGGATAGGTATTATATGATAATGCAGTAGGATGTGAACAGTAGGACATGTGTGAGAATGTAGTATGATAGGTATGCAGGGGTTAGTAGGATATGTATTATATGATAATGCAGTAGGATAGGTTGGAGGATGGAGGGTATAAATGTTATGTTATTAAATCATTCGTCATGTTATCGCATTCCTCTGCTAATAACTAAATCTCCAAAAATATCTGTTCTTTCCTAACTCATTACATTATTAAACTTGACAAAGATGTTAAAATCTGTTTTTTGGCATCAAAGCACCAGCGATAACATATCTGTGTATCCCGGGAGATCAATTACTCTGCTGTAAACACAATAATATTTGAAGTTTATTTATGACACCCAGATCCTCCCGTGTGCACACGAAATAAGACAAGAGTTTTCTCTCTTTCGGCTTCTCAATCTGTTACATGTTTATCGAGTCAATCAGCCTCAGTGATTATGCTACACACAGCGGTGTCTCTCTGATTGGGATCTGTACACAGTAACAATGTTATCACAAAACAACTTTATTATCTGTGCAGCTTCCACGTTGTAACCTATTTATATATCTAGTTCCACTTGGCAGCTTTAGTTAATGGCTTATTTATATTATAATTGCTGGATGACACTGATTTGTTTATACGTACGATACTTGGTTCACAAACGTACATAATCATTATTGTTTTTTATTTCTCTTACTGACCGTAAACGTTCCCATAGTATCTTAAGCCAACTGGCTGATCCTGCCACCCCAGCAGGATGAAAGGATTACAGTCCAAATTTTGGCACACATGTCAATGGCCAAATTGGACGAGGGTGGTTGAGCACCTTTGAGACTATTATTGTGGCTGGCTGATGCTTGCATACAAAGGCAGATAGGGGTCATTAAGGACCATCCCCCATTGGATTTATGAATATTGTAGAATGTACTAAATAAATGGTAACTAGAATCTGGTTGCTATAGGCAACATCTCCATTTTTCAAACCCACAGTTTAGTTAATATGCCCCCCCTGAGTGAGTAATTTGGCCAGTTATGTAGTATTTCAATGCAAAAATTCACTGCTCCCTGCCAGATTGGATGATGACCCCACACAAATGGCGATTCAGCATTTGGTCTAATTTTCCACCTTATTTGATCAAATTTCTTCCAATAGGATTTTGATTTTTAACAGAGCTAAGATTTCTGGTGCACCCAAATTAACAGATTACCATTGATCAGTTCCTATAGCAATTTTAACACTGAAAGGGAACTATGAGCAATCTTCAGGTCATATGTAATAGATCATGATAGAAATAATAATTTAGACTACGGTCCTGATGCAGAGTTGTTTGCAAAATGTCCGAAATTATGCTACAAAACAGCGCAATATAGCATATATCAGCCCATATGCAGAGCCATCTAAAGAGGCATCCAGCTCCGCATCGGCAGCATACGTACAAATCTGCATTATCACGTATGCATGCGTGAATTTGCCTAGTTAAGACTATGCAGACTGTTAAACTCTGCTTCCGGCCCTATGTGCATGGAGAAGTGAGTGATCGTTTTAAATCTGCCAAGTTCACAGGGAAAATTCTGCACATGAATCTATCAACACCAGACTTTTTTGTTCTTAAAACTTACTTAATAAGGGTCCATTGTATTCTCCTGCAGACTAGCAGATGATTTACAAGCAGCTTGCATATGTTCCTTATTTCATCCAGAAATAACTAATACTTTGTAAATCATATTATCCATTATGGGATGTAAATTAAAAAATAGGTAGAGATCATTTTTATATAATATTTGGCATTGCATGGGCACTTTATGCAAGCTATTGCAATCTGTTATCAGCCATATTAGGCTGTGAAAGGTACCTACTTATAGGACGTTAGGGGTACATAAATTAAAAAAATCCCCTGAATCACAATCTTAATTTTTTTTTGTTTAGTTTTGTTAGGTCCTGAAATATTTGCATAAAGTACATATTTTGTTTGTTACCACTAGTGCTTTGTATAGCAGCTCCTATATTAGGTTTAAAATACTAAATCCAGTCCAAATTCTCTTTTTATATATATATATATATATATATATATATATGTGTGTGTGTGTTTACACATAGGGAAGAACTGGAGAATGCTGCTCCTGGCAACGAGAGGTGCTGGTGACAGCGCGATGCTGTGACAGGGGTGGTGGATGCAGCCGTGCGTGGCCAGACCAGCTGCTCCAATTCCTAGCATGTAATCGTTCTTTCAGGACTCTGCTGCAGCCGCACTCAGGCTGGACAGAACCATGGAAAGCAGTATAATGGAATCAATGATTTCATTAGTAACATTCATGGTCTTGTAATAACTGCTGGCACCACGTGATGACTGCAAATAGTGGATGCGAAGCCTCATTCTCTGAGGGCTAGCAGTGCTTGTGTTATCTCTGATAATTATAGGATGTGGTCTTCTGTCTTTTAGTAACTGTAACACACAAATATCAACTTTAAATTTCAGTGTACAAATAAGCTATCAAGTATTTGTGTGCTACATGAAAAAACAGTCAGTATTTATCTTATGTGCAAAACAGAATACTAATTTGCACCCCTTGCATTGTAATATGGTTTTGTCCAGGAGACTGAAATAAGAAACTTCTTAAGTTAAGATCGTTAATGAATCAGGCCCCTCATCTTTATGTCATGATTGTCCAACTTTTACTAATTGTCCATCGTTGAGTCTAGGGCTGGCACTCTATAAATACTGAATAAATAGATTATTTATTTGGAATAGACCAAACTAGAAAGGGAACTTTCCGATCGCCCATACATACGAATACTAACGAATGATGAAATAAAACTAAATATAGGGGATTTTGATTTTCTTTATATTACTGCTGTCAGGTTTCAGATGTGCTTTGAGATACACAAGCCAGGGAATATATATTCTGATCTTCTTTTTGTAAATATCTATCAATCTAACCAGGTTTAGAAGGCGAGCAGAGACACAATTATGGAACATGTTGGCAGAAAATGATATGTTCTGAATGCATGTACTGCTCAAATGCTGTACAAGAGGTCTTGAAGAGCGTTCTACAAAATGGTCAGATATTGGACTCAAAGCACCCGTTAGTGATAATGCATAGTTATTACATATCTGCAGACACATTGTAAATACTTAGCCTACTGGTCTGTAATTGGGCAATGTCCTGGTATTTCTTGTGGTGGGACATTTTGTGATTGCAATTTAACAGATGGAGGCAGTGAACTGTTCATTTTATGATAGATTTGCTAGAGAATTTAGCATACGCTGTCACTGCAGGTGACAAATACGGCTCAGTTGTGTTTGGAGGAGCGCTGTACTTTTCAGCATTTCGTAGTCCATAATCTTGAACCGTTAATCTGTGCTTAGGTGATGTAAATAAGGGCCCTTTCAAGCAACAATATAATACAGAGTGTATTTTAAAAACCCAGCTACATCCCATGCAATGCAGTCTTATTTATATAGCGGCCGCAGCGCTGTACAGAGAACTCACTCACATCAGTCCCTGCCCCATTGGAGTTTACAGTCTAAATTCCCTAACACACACACACACACAGAGAAAGAGACTAAGGTCATTTTTGATAGCAGCCAATTAACCTATTAGTATGTTTTTGGAGTGGAGGAGGAAACCGGAGCTCCCGGAGGAAACCCACGTAAACACAGGGAGAACATACAAACTCCACACAGATAAGGCCATGGTCGGGAATTGAACTCATGACCCCAGTGCAGTGAGACAGAAGTGCTAACCACTTAACTACCATGCTGCCCCATTGTACCTCAATAAGGACAACTTACCTCCTGATATGACTATAGCACAATTTGCAACTTAAACTTATACAAAACAAGAAGTACATGGGCTGAGAACTGACTCCAACATGCAAAAGAAATCCTACTTTAGGGTTACAATAGTCAAAATAAAAAAACTATTAATGACTATATTGATATTTTTTTAGTTGTGCCGTTAAGGACCCCAAAATAATGGTTTCGTGAAGTGGTAGTAGTGATTGCATAGTTGTGTAAGAAAATAGAGATTTTCAGGTGTGGTGGTGTTAATGGAAGGAGGGAAAACAAGGAATTCAGTCTTAGACCTACCAGACTAAGGGGCCTATTTAACATTGCTGGCTCGTGGACCACAGTAGGTTTCATTTTTAAAATGTTGCTGCCGCTGCTGTTTGCGATGTCAGGGATCATTGATCGGTCCTGGCAAAACCCCCCTCCTAAACTACCCAAAAACTTCTTTAATGTCAGCCTAACCCCTATGGTTTCTCATATTAATGTGAACCGGTGATGGAACAACTGCATTTTCTCCGGCAGTGAAGAACGGCTATGGCCTCCCTTAGGGGCCTATTTATCAAAGATCTCTCCCCTCTAATTTAGAGGTAAATCCCCGAAAACAGCAGTTTTCGGGGACTTACCACTAAATTACTATGTATTATTGCAGCATCGCAGCAGAGATCTCCGATATCTGCTGCTTTGCTTCTCTCATCGGTTTACTGAGCACTCCCCATAACAGTGTATGGGAAGTGCTCAGTAACGCTATGTATCAATGACTGATACTTAGTTTTCAATCATGGTAATGTACGCCATCTGAAGCTGGCGCCATCTGAATCTGGCGTACATTACCATAATTGAAAAGTTTCACTGAAAACAGCGCTGCTCTGACGAGCAGGGCTGCACAGCGCATGTGTGGAGGGATCATGTGATCCCTCCACACTTGCCTCAGGTTCCGTCAGACAGGGATCTCTGTGCGCATGCCCGAGATTACTGGTCGGCGCATGCGCACAGGGATTGAAAGAGGGGCGAGCAGCACCGCAGAGGGAGGAGAAGAGAAGACTTCAGTGACAGGTAAGTGTTAATCTTCACAGGAGCAGTCGTTTTTCGGAACGGCAGTTCCTGTGTTGATTTTTTAATACATATGAGAAACTTTTCAATCCGCATCTATGCGATGAGGATTGAAAAGTTTCATTCATATTATGCGGTCATTGGTAAATAGACCCCTTAAAGAGGTAAACCAGAGCCATCTTGATGTTAGTTTTCTGAGGCTGGCAGAAAAAGCTTTGCTGTGTTAAATAGTGTCACATCTCAATCTCCATAGAAGTCTGTGGGGACTGCAGTGACCAACGTAAAATAGGTTCATGCAGGAGAACTCTCTGATTTCTAATCTCTGAGGGGTTAAAGCAGGAGAACTCTGATTTCTGATCTCTGAGGGGATAAAGCAGAAGAACTCTCTGATTTCTGATCTCTGAGGGGATAAAGCAGAAGAACTCTCTGATTTCTGATCTCTGAGGGGATAAAGCAGGAGATCTCTCTGATTTCTGATCTCTGAGGGGTTAAAGCAGGAGATCTCTCTGATTTCTGATCTCTGAGGGGTTAAAACAGGCGAACGCTCTGATTTCTGATCTCTGACGGGATAAAGCAGAATAAATCTCTGATTCTTTTCTTTAACCCCTTGATAAACTGAAAGAAGAGCTGCAATGACCATTCTCTAGAGATAACAGCTGTTTTCTCTTCATTGCTGGCTCATCACAGCCTACATAAATAGACCCCTATATTTCAAATAGAGAAAGATCTGAAGGAAGAGCCTGCTGAGAGACAATTAATAGTCTTAGTCATAAGAACTAGAGAGTGTTTACTAGAGGAGGTAGAGTGATGACATAAGGAAAGTATAAATATTATTATTATTACCATTTATTTATATAGCGCCACTAATTCCACAGCTCTGTACAGAGAACTCACATCAGTCCCTGCCCCATTTGGACTTACTGTCTAAATTCCCTAAAACACACACATGTTTTTGGAGTGTGGGAGTAAACCGAAGCACTCGGAGGAAGCCCACGTAAACACAAAGAGGACATACAAACTCTTCACAGATAAGGCCATGGTTGGGAATTGAACTCATGACCCCAGTGCTGTGAGACAGAAGTGCTAACCACTAAGCCACCGTGCTGCCGTTAAATAGACAGCGGAACCCTGCGATGATTCCCAGTAAAGCGAAGGAGGAACCTGTAACAAAGATTAAGAAATGGTTGAAGGGGCCTTGGATAACACATGGAGCTAGATTTATTAAACGGCGGGTTTGAAAAAGTGGAGTTGTTGCCTATAGCAACCAATCAGAATCTAGTTACCATTTATTTAGTACATTCTACAAAATGACAGCTATAATCTGATTGGTTGCTATAGGCAACAACTCAACTATTTCAAACCTGCAGTTTAGTAAATATACCCCATGGACTTTAAGAGTTTAGGAGTTGCATAAAGAGTTGACGTCCAATGAAAGTATCAAAAGGCAGCGGATAGCTCCAGGAAAGGTATTAGTGAGTAATCATGTTTCAAAATAAAGGATTTACAATTATTAGTAAACAAAAAAGAGCTGAAAGATATGTGAATAAGGATTGTTTTCCTAAGGCAAAGTGATAGATGTTAAAAGGGAGAATACATTTGTGTTTACAGTGAAGTGTAACATTCAGTGGACCTGGACATTTTTGGGTATAGCTCATCTGTATGTGTCCAACAAACAAAAAAAAGGAAGAAAACAGTGCTTGTGTGGTATACTGAGATAAAAATAATGATATACATTATACCTATCAAAAATATAGAATATATAAAATTCCACCATAATTAAAAAAACAGCTAAAATTAAGTAAAAAAACCAAAACTAATTGGGTAAGTAAATGGCATGTTGAATTGAAATTAGTAGGTCATGACAAATGGGTGAAAATCAATTAAGTTGCATACTGGACCACAAAGGTAATGTTGGACTTTATACTCCTGGAATTCAGAACATATGTGTCGATCTGTAGGGGCCGCGAGACACTTCTAAAAGCAGAATGGGGGTCTATATCTGCGAAGGTGTACAGCAGCCAAATAGGCATATTTTACACAATGCACTAAATGCCCACATTTTAAGGTTTGTAAAAGACCCTTAAACTGTTGCATACCAATGGACCTTAGGTTTGTGGCATGTGATTGGTCTTACTTGAGGAAGGGGAAACAGAGAGAATTGAGAGGCTGAATAGTAAAACAATATTGACCTGAAAGAAGTAGTGTTTGTAAGGTTGTAAATATATGAAAGGTGGTTGAAGGTAAAATCAAGAGATAAAAAGTAGAAAAAAAAACCTAATAAACCGGAGCATTGCCACACGTTTCCAAATATGCTCCTCAATCACAGTTTTCTATCTTGTCTGTATCTGTGTGTGTGGTATGTGCTTTGTACATCATCGAAATATGTTGGGCTGTAAAAAAAACAGGACAAAATAATACTACTAATACAATTCTGCCTGAATCAAAATTGACTCCACCCTGTGTAATGATCTCCTAGCAGTACACCACTTTACTGGCCGAGGGTGTGATTAAATGATTGGTAGAGTGTTTCAAGGGCATTGACATCATTACTTCATCTGACTAGTAGGCGTCCAGACTCAAGTACTGGGGCCCCGATGGATAGAGAAAATATTATTAATGTTGATAAAGAGAGTGTTTTAAAAATGGAACTTAAATCAGATATATCAAAACATTATTTTGTTTGCTTACAACATAGTGCTTTGTGCATTCTGAAGAGAGCAACTTATTCAGCATGTTATGCTTTCCCCAGGGCAGACGTCATGCAGCCCCCACAGCAGTATGGGTGAACAATGAGTCCCATCGCTATGTGTGCAGGACCATGGTGTAATAAAGTTTGATGCTACCATAAAAAAAACAACAAACAACAAAAATAATAATTTATTTATAAAAGGATAGTAAATATTAGAAGGTGTCTGTTCCTTGCAGAGTTTCCCTTGTTACATATGAGTAATAGATTGCTGACTTAGTTCTGGCAATAACAGACAGGGCACTAGACTCTTGTTATTGTAGTGGCAGAACAGTAGATATTCCCTTTCTCCATAACAACAAGCAGATCTCCGCAGCTACTGTCCTCTTTTTGATACCTCCTTGGTTCGAGTGTTACCTTTGTGCATTGCTTTGATAGAGCAAAATAAAAACATTGTCACTATACTAGCTTGGAAGAAAGCCAAAGCACAATGCACCAAATATGCAATCAATCATGAACCTCACATTCTAGATGTTATATCTTCAACCAAGAAGAAATACATACAAGGACATTCACACAGTGCTGCTACTCTGTGCTTCCTGTACATTTCCAGGGAACCGTTACCCCCTTTTCCCCTTATGTCTGCCCCCCTTGTGCCCACTCTCATAATGCATCTGTGTGATGAACGGGCACACTGTTTAGTGGGATTAATAGAGTAGCAGTAAATGTGTTATATGGCGCAGCTTACTGGCATGACAAGCTGTACAGATCATTAAGATCAGACAATTGTGAGCGCTGAAGATACGGTGAAGCCATTTTAATTCTCTGCAGTTTGCTGTAATGGTAAAAAGGGAATGAACAGTTCACTCTAAACTGTTCTGTCTCTCCCCATAGTACAATCCAGGCTCTATTCCAGTATGAGAAGTGTCTAATGGACCATTGTCTAATGATGGACACAGGAACAAAGCAGGATAACATAGGCAAGCTTTGGGTGTGATTATACATGACTGGAAATCCCCCTTGAGATCTGGGATACTGTCAACATTGGGAGAAAATATCTTATATTGACATATCTAGCGTAGCAAAGAGCTATTGCACTGGATCCTCTTTACAGGATTTTTTTTGTTGATTTTTTTTTAAGAGAAGGAATATATAAATAAATATATATATATATATATATATATATATATATAAACATACTTGCCAACTCTCCCTGAATGTCAGGGACACTCCCTAAAATAGGGGTGATGTCCCTCACTCCCTGAAGAGTCTGGCATTCTCCCTGATGCTGAGCCAGTACAAGACGGGGTTGGCTTCGCCATCGGTGGCATGATGACACAGTTCAGAAATTGTGTCCAATGTCCATGTATTGATGCCTATGGAGGTGGCCATTTTCATGGTGACCAAGATTTAATCACAAACTGACAGGTAAGACAACATGACTTCAGTAATGGAGACAGATATGTAAAAGACACTTCAGTCTCTAGATATTCATTGGCTGCTTTTCTTTAACGCATAGTTGCCTACTCTGCCGGAATGTCCGGGAGACTCCCGCATTTCTGGGAGACCTCCCGGGAGAACAGGGCAACCTCCCGGTTCTGGCCCCCACAATAGCTGGAATCCGGGAGTCTCCCGGACATTCTGGGAGCGTTGATATATGTGTGTGTGTATATATATATATATATATATATATATATATATATGAGTCTGGCATTCTCCCGAGCTTTGTCACCCAAGATATGCTACGAAAACATGAATCTGGCCTAATTAGCCTTTGATCAAGTTTGTGCTAGATTGTCAGTTTGGCTGCATTGACCAAATTGATAGCAGACTTCATATAATTTGTAGACAGATTTTTTTTTATATGTGATAATCATCTAGAAGATTTTTCAAGATAAAATAAGTGGAGTTATTTACTTTGTTTATTAAATTACTGCAGCAAATACATATGTTATATAAATTGCATAAAGGACCAGTTACTACCAAGATTTTAACTATCAGAAACATGCTGGTTTATACAACTATTTACAGGCTAAACTAAAATCAGCCTTCTGAATGAAGGGTTAATTAGTGGATAATAATCCACCCACTTCACTTCAAAAGACCTCTCGAGGTATTGACTATTTCTGTTTCTCTGCTAACGACTCCATAATTACATTATACGCTAAGAACATTGGAGAAGTAACAATTTATCTGGAAACAAATGGTCCTTTCTAGTGTCTGGTAAACTACAAGGTTATTTGTGAAGAGAGATCATTCACGATTTTCTTAGCTAGAGCACATCTTGTTCTCTGCTTCATAAAATCACAATTTAGGCATCTGAAGAACCGTAATTGGGGAAATCTGAGTTTTGGGTGGAAATCGATTAGTAGAGCATGAATGCAAAATTGCTTTCATTATCTAGTGGGTCTCCCGATATCTGTAGCAGTAAGGGAAGGCTCTCCTTGCTCCTGCCAGCAGTGTACGCTGCCTGCATGTGAAGAGGCCGGAGTGGTGATCCATTGTCGGAAATACTCTCATCATTCTTGCAGAAGCGGCCACTCACTAGCAAGCATGGCAGGATACCGGGGTAATGTTTAACCTTTTCACTGTACCAGCTGGTTGGTTTGCCCATAGGCAGCCTTATTTCATTCTTGCTTAATTTTGAGATCTCCTCTCCTGGTGGGGGAGCGCTGCCTCCTTTTATTCATGGCTTCAACAGAGAAGGGGTTAAATAGCGCTCAGCCACCTGATTGGCACACTTTGATTGGAGGAGCTGTCACATAGCCTTCCCCTGTGCCCCACGTAGCAGCGAGCACCCTGCGTTGTTTGGCTAGATGATAAACAATGGGTATCAATGTAACCAGACCAAGGAGTATGGTCACCTAGTCTCTGGGCATCTGTACCCATCCTCCACTTTAACCCTTTCCAGTCTTTTTATGTGAATTCATGCTCCGGACCGACCAGCACTTCCAGCGCACTCTTATGCCAATGATCAATGAAATTTATTCAGGTGCCACTCGTTGGCTTGGTACCCTCAAGTGACAGTGCCTCCTTTTTGGGGACTTGTTAGGAGAATATATCCGTGCATAAAAAAACCCACTAGGTGACATTTAAGAACAGTGTAATAACACTATAGGATTACATAATCCGTATAATGGGTACTGCTGAGAGGGGATGCCAAGCTGGCTTAACTTTTATTTTTCAAGTAGCCTGGCCCCAGCTCCCACAACAAACCGTAACCAATGTTTCCCTGCTTGCATAGCAACGCCACCATACAAAGTGTTCTGATGGCTGGAATATGTCATTTACAAATGTCCAGGGCCAGATTAAAGGCCACATGGACCTGGGGCTGAAAATTATAAAGGACCTGATGTGAGAGGTGCCGTCCCACCGGAGGTGTGGCCAGTGATGTGTGGGTGTGACCGGATGTGTGTGGGCGTGGTCAGCACCATGGAGGACATAGCTTGCACTTCCCTGCAGCCACCTACATCTCCCTCCCATCCCCCCTTATATAAAGAGTGCAACACTAACTGGTTCACACGGCATGTATGTAAAGTGAAGAGTGGAAATACATCTCAGCTGTTCCTCATGCTGGGACAGGCTCTTGGCTAATCAAGATAGTCTCCTAAAATCAGGACTATCCTGATGGAATCGGAACAGTTGAGAGGTAAAGGTATGTTATTTTATCGACCATTGAAGACAAAAATACAATGTTATATTTATTTATTATTTAAGTGCTTTTTTTTCCCATCAATAATTTTTATTGAAGTTTTTAGGGTACAGAAAAAAAGGGGAATCAACAAGGGGGATACAGGGGCAAACCCCCTTTGCAGAGGGGGGGGGATGCTCAATGAGTATTACAACAAATATAAATCCACACATTCTGAAAATAAAAACAAAACAAAAAAACATTGCAATGCACATCATAGAAACATAAACTGTTCAAAAGATGCCGTGGAGGGAACCACTAATCCTCCTGGGGGGAATCAGGTAAAGCCAGGAGCGGATGGGAGAGGAGGAAGATGACCTTCTATTTACACCCACTCCCTTTGTAACGTATACATGCCACTTGCACCTCTTCATGAGAGGGGCCGAAACAGAAGTGCAGTATGGCATGTCTATCTCCATTTCAAAGCTGTACTGTATTTTAGAAATAATTTGAGCCAGTGTAGGGGATTTATAATGTGCTTTAACCAAAACATACATGGAAAAAACTTATTTTTAGGTTTTTAACATTGCGCAAAGTACAGGGTGCTGAAAATTAAAGAAAATTAATAAAAAAATTAATCTTAAATCTAAGTATAAATATGTATAAAAACACTGTCTATTGTATGTATCTATATTGATCACATGCTTTCTTTCTACAAACAACTTGTTGGATCCTTCAGTCAGACTTTCGCTCTCAACACTCCACAGAGACTGCCCTGACCAAGGTTGTCAATGATTCGATCACAGCTTAATCTAAAGGCCATTACTCTCTTCTAATTCTCCTGGATCTCTCTGCTGCATTTGACACTGTTGACCACTCTCTCCTCATACAAACGCTACAATCTTTAGGTCTTCAAAACACTGTCCTATCCTGGTTCGCATCCTACATATCTAATTGCACTTTCAGTGTTACTTTCTCTGGATCTACCTCTACTCCACTTTCTTTAACAGTTGGAGTACCACGAGGCTCAGTCCTAGGTTCTCTGCTATTCTCTATCTGCACCGCTTCTCCTTTGGATTTCAGTATAATCTCTATACAAATTTGTCTAACCTCTCCTGACCTCTCACCATCTGTGTCTCGCGTTACTGTCTTTCTGCCATTGCATCTTGGATGTCCTCTCGCCAACTCAAACTCAATCTTTTAAAAGCAGAATTAATAATATTCCCACCGACCAACAAAAGCGTCTTGCCTGACATTTCTATTTCTGTTGATAACACGACCATAAATAACACCCCGCAAGCTCGCTGCCTAGGTGTAATCCTTGACTCACAACTATTCTTTGTTCCCCACATCAACTCTATATTTACATTATGCAGCATACATTTAAAAAACATTTCCAAAATACGTACATATCTCACACAGGACACAGCAAAAACTTTGACAATTCATGCAGTCATTATCTCCCGCATCAACTATTGCAATTACTGGTCTTCCCAAAATCACACTCACGCCCCTACAATCTATTTTGCACGCAGTGGCTAGATTGATTTTCCTTGCAAATCGTCCTTCCTCTGCTGAACCACTCTGTCAGTCTCTACATCGGTTGCCTGTATTTCAACGGATCCAATATAAAATTCTTCTACTAACCTACAAGGCCATCAGCACAATTGCACCGACATACATCTCCTCACTTGTCTGAAAATATCTCCCAACTCGACACCTCCGTTCTGCACAAGATCTGCATCTCTCTTCCACTCTCATCATCATCCTCCCATTCCCAGTTGCAGGACTGTTTTCCAGCTGCACCCACTTTGTGGAATTCCCTTCCTTGCACAATAAGACCTTCCTCTAGTCTTCAAACCTTCAAGCGTTTTCTGAAAACTTCAGACAAGCTTATAATATTCCTCAACTACCCTCTTAATCTCCCTAGGTTACCATATTACCACCATCTACACAGCTAGCACAGCTAAAGGGCCCTTTATTGCATCTGTGAATATAAGTGGTAGCTGCCTTGTGGATAGCTCTACAAGGTGGAACAAAACATACAGTAGCCTCAAACAGAACAGTGTTGCCTATAGGAAATAATCAACAAAAATTAAGACAGCTTAGCTCGGCATTATGACATGGGATTGGTTTACACAACAAGAAGAAACATGCAAAACCCCTATCATCTTGAAAACAAATAAACAGATCTGAGGAGGTAAATATGAAATCTATCTCCTGAGCCCCTGCGTTTGAGGGAGGGTTAATAGCTGACATATTCAGATAAAAACCTCCTCTCTTCTGAAGAAGCTCTCTGTATTGTAAATAGATTTTCAACACCGGGCTCCTGCGACTGCTTTGCATAATAAAAGGATGTCAGCGTGTCGTACATGTAAAGATGCTTGAGAGGTGGTACTGGGACATGATGCATTGTCTGTCCCTTTGTTATATTCGGCTTTCCTGAGTACAAAAGCCGGGTATTGATATTGTGCCGGATTACGGTACCCAAAATTAATGCAGCGTTAATCCCGCCATATAAATAGAAACCAGTTAACAGTTTTGCAGATACTGAACCCACAATCCGTAAATGTCATTGAGTTATTATATACCTGTCTAGAGATCTTAATATATAAATGAATATATTGCTTAATTACTATGTCACTGTTCTTATGTTACTTTATTCTTGCATATAAATCTTTATTTAAATAGGTAATTAATAAATAAGTAATTACTTTTACATCGCATATTTCCTGCTAATCATCTTTACATTTAGTCACTGTTCCTTGGCATAGTTGCCAGAAGTCAGAAAATTTATTGACCGTTAAAAATTAATTTCCATTAGTAAATGTGCTCATGCATGACATATATACGTCCAATTTGGCCACACATGGATGGATTTTATGGAGAACAACTAGTACAGTCATGTGATGTTCACAGACATGGGGAGCGTATTTATCAAAGGGCGGATAACTCTATTGCCGAGGATAATGGGATTTTTGTCATGTCACTCTATACATGAAAAGGAGTTACTACTAGCGATAACCCTGCCAGTGGTAAGTTTCCCTGGACTTTGCATGGACAAGCCTATACGCATCACGGTGGTACAAGTGCCACCTCAGGACAAAACATGAAAAAATGCTTTATGCTTAGAAATATCTATATATTAATATATAATATATAAAAAAAACTGATTTTTTTTTTTTATTATTGAAAGCCTGGGAACGTGCGTTCAAAAACCCAAAGTGCCCAAAAAAGGTGTAAAACCATAATAAAGTGCACAAGGGGTACGGTACTGGCCCCTTCTTTAAAAAGAAAGGGCCCTGGTCCCCGACCCCCGGAACCAAAAAGGTCCCTTAGGGGGCAAGGGTCTTCAGACCCCCTTCGCTGCGAGGCTAGGGGGGTCCCTTTAGCCCCTGGGATCCACCGAAGCTTCACCCAGGGCTTAACAACTAGTCCACCCCCTAAGGGGAGGACCAACGTGGGTGTTCAGGGAGGTCGGAGCCTAAGGGCCACACAACCTCCCCTAGATCATCTCGGGGACAGGAGCCCAGAAGGGCCTACCCGTACCCAATAAAATCCGGAAACGTGAACACAAAAGAAAAAGTGACAAACGTGAAGAAAAAATAAATAGTGCCGAGTGGATACGGCCCCAGCCTAATGGCTGGGCTTAGTATAAAAATTTTCTTGCCCAGCCATAAGGCCGGGGCAAAGAATAGAGCGAGTGCTTAGTAGAAAGTGGTCAAAAGTGCATGGGTGCCAACATAATCACGTGTTTAAGGTGCTATAACCAGTGATTTATGGCACCCCCGGGGTCGCCACTCCCAGAGGCACATTTGTCCCAGGCTTTCAAAGCAGCAATCCCAGCCCCTGGCCAGAGGACCAAGTGCAGCTCTGCCACAACTGCACTTGATCTTAGCCAAAAGGCCGAGAAGCAAAACTGATATGCCGCTTGGATTGGACATGCCGTATTCGCCACAATACTACTCTTTGGGTCCTATGGACGTGCAATATGTGAACTGTGGTGCCCTACTCTTTTTGGTAGAGGAGACTGCTGTCACAATGCAAAGGTTTGTAGTATATAAAGAAATTATTTAGTTCCTTTAATATAGTGATTTATAATATAGTTATTTATTTATTGTACTCTGTTGTTAACATTTCTGCAAGTAATGAAGTGTATAAAAAAGTTATAGAATTTTGTTAATAAAGTAATTTAGTCATCATAGAACATAGACCTGGGATTCTGCACAAAAATGCACATGCATTGTCACGAAAATATGCGCTCCTCGCAAAGTCCACATCCCCCTACTTGGAGACGCTAGGGGGAGGGATATGTAACAAAGGGAGGCATTTAGCTGGCAATATGAAGAGAAAGCATGCAAGCAGAGTAAAACATTAGTGCAGTAATACATCTAGATTTAAGATAAACCAGGTAAAGACTTATGTGTGACAAACAATAGTTTAAAATTTGGTTAACTTACATGGATGGAAATGTTCCTCCTCACAGCAAACAGACACAGTGTGTCTGTGTCAATGCAAACAGAACCATTGATGGGCGTTTCCTCTTAAAGGGAAGGTGGGTGTGTCACCTGCCTATCAAGCTAGGCCTGTGGGAGGAGTGTCATGTATAAAACCCTGCCTCTTTCATTGGTCAGGGAGACCAATGCTGGGGAAGCTGACTGGTCTTAAGAGAGCTGGTCTTTGTCTAACTAGCAGTCATGGTCTCCAGAATCGGTGTGAAATTTGTATGGTGTCAAACACATTTACCATCCTGACAATAAAGCTGCATAAAAGGAAGAAGTTGTTCGCGTGTGCTTCAGCAGTAGCGGGCTCTTGCCACTATATATATATCTATAATATAAATGTCTAGTGGCGTGTGTTAGTCTGTCTGTGTGTGTGTGGAAAAAATAAAACCAAGCTGCAGCGCCACCTGCTGGGCGGAGTTATACACTGACCTACTAAATTCTTAGTGTGTGTGGAAAAAAAAAATCAGAAAGGGCTGAAATTTGGTATACTAAGATGTTTTTAATTTGTTAATTTAATTTGTTAATTGTTAAAAGTGTTTATAAAGATTTTAAAAAAATATATATATATTTCTTGAAGGATATATATATATATGTATATATATTCAGAGAGAGAGAGATATACATATATATAATAATATAAGATTTTTGAATTGATATGTGCAGAAATAGTGCTTTCTGCCGCTATTAATACCGGCCATGTGACCGTCGTTGTCAATCATGGGCATTTTATTTATTTTGTGGGTCTGTATACAGCTATAGTGTTTGCCCCCCTCCGCTCACATGAGGCAAATGGGTGATGGTAGGGGAGAATAAGCGACAAGAAGGGAACATATGTTATATTTGCCCTCACCACTTTTCCCTTGTCAAATATGCTCCACCATCATCAGTCCTATTAGCTGCAACGTTACATTGATAGCCACAATACATAATCTTAATACTGCCAAATTACATTAATGCACCCAATTATATTTATACCCCATCACAACACATACCTGCTGGGATACTCTGCAGATGACTGTTGTCCAAGGCAGACTTCTCTGTTTGCCTCCTGTGTGTTCTCTGCACAGGTGGGTAGTAGGTACATGTCCCACTTGTGCTTGGAGGGGGAGCAGGCCCACAGAGTGGATATAGAAGGGGAGGAGAAGAGGGAGGGGAAAAGGAGAAACAGGCTCAGTTTGCGGAGGCATCCTCAGACACCAGACAATAGATGTGCACCTTGATATGCATTTGGCAGACCATATAGTCACACTAGTGCAAAACCAAGGCATTATGACTGCACATCCAGTTTGTTTGTAAAATAGTTCCAGTGGGTTTGTTTCAATGTATGGTTTTAATTGATATATTTGTGTGCCCTTTGCAGCTTTAGTATTGCTGTGTATTTAAAAAAAAACAACAACTTTATTTGTATTTTAAGGAATAGCATACCCCTTGCAGTAGATTATTATATATATTAGAAGTCAGCTGACCTGTATAAATGCATGTTGCCTCGTGTTATATGGTCATGGAACCCCTTAATGGCATACAATAAGTATTCTTTTTTTATGCCTTTATTGTTTTGCTCTATTCTTGATTAATATACTATCACAATATTTTATTATATTGTGTTAGTATATTAGTAATTCTGTATTGATTTGGCCATATGTTGGTGTCATTACATATGTTATTATTATTATTATTATTATTAATTTTTATTTATAGGGCGCCACAAGGTGTCCGTGGCGCCGTACAGGGACAAAAACGAATTACAATACAAGCTGACACAGAGCAGTACAGTAAACATAAAGCACAGTAACTCAGTAAGCTCAATGCACAGCTAGTGAGGGCGGGGGGAGAATCCGCGAATGACGGGGCCCAAAAGGAGGGCGCGGAAGACAGGGAGACCCCCAGAGGGGGGAGGAGGGCCCTCGAGGAGGAGGGCAAAGTAGCTGGAGAGCAGAGTTAGAAGTGGTGGAAACAGGAGTAGAGATGTTATATCGTTGATTATTGAATTAAAGTTATTTAGTAAGACTAGAACAGACTGAACATATTTTAGTCCAGTCCTATACATGCCCTCCAATTTCCATGCAGGTACTAAGCACCACCTAATGTCTTTATCTGATAAATGGGGATAATTACAAGTAAACAGTGGGGTATAGTATTAAAATGTCTACATCTGTACAAATACCTCCCAGTGTTTGAAAAGGAAAAATTGTGATTGCTGTGTCCAAAAAGGTTTATTGGAAGGTGAATATACCTGAATAGAGGTCAGGACCTAAGTTCGCTTGATATACTGTAGTGCTGCGTTTTATGAGCTCACTGACAGATCAGGAGCATTAATGCAACAGACAATCGGTAATGGGACAAAAATAACTCTAGAGTCAATAAAGCTATAACCTAGCAACCACGGCACCTATATGGTTACTGTGGATTTAAATAAGGAACAAAATGGGTAGAGGCAAAACAAATGTACCCCAAGGCATTTGGGTAGTCTCCGTGTGTCAAATCTAAGCATATTTCTGGCAGTCCAGATCATCACCCTGCAGTGGTTTTTCAATGAAGAACAGACTTTGAAACCTCATCCAGAAGAAATAGGATTTCTAGGATTGGAGATATAAAACAACTAGGAAATACAGTAGTGCTCAGAACAGAACCACATGGTATGTGGTGTATATAATGCTTTAGCTTATGGCAACCCAGGTGTGAGCAGTAAACTGTAAGTATTGCAATGAACCATGAAGCACATCCAGTAACTCAGAATGTTTTTCGAGTATGTTAAACATCCTCATTAACTTGTTTTCCCGTCATTTTCCTTCCCTCTATATCATCAAAGTTCCTGTTGTTGACGGTAACTCTCAAGTCTTTTGTAATGTGGTCTACGGGAACGGGAGCACATACAGGGTGACTGCTGTTTTATTTGACTTTTTTTGTAGTGAATTGATATAAATTCACAATTTTCCCCTATGTAAAATCCATTGCTCGACCTTCCTGCACAAATAATTCAGAAGACCGCGTTTGAGGGTGCTGAAGTGAAGGCCACTTAGACTTTGACCTATCTTGGGTGTTCTGTATGGTGAGCTTCTGGAAGCAGGTCTTTAAATTTATTGTTTGTGCAATGTCATGTACCACAATGTGTCCAGGGAACTTCTGACCAGACCTTGTTACTTTTCCCAAATTTGAATTTTGCTTGGGTCCCTCACATTCAAGTCACCTAATATATAATGTGTGTGTATGTATATGTATGTATGTATGTATGTATGTTACCAGGGATAATATTGGTGCACCAAATGTTTTAGATGATGTTAATGTTATGTGATTTACCTGAAAATTGATTTATTGTTATTATATGTTAAATGCTATTGTGCTCTTTGTTGATCAAATTAATATTTTGTCATTACCATTGAGTTGAAGGGGTCAGTGGCGCGGTGGCTTACCAAAATTATCTTTACCGCATTATTAATAAGTTATTTGACCAATCCTTGTCCCTTTCATTGAAGTATTTATCTACTGACCACCGGATGTCCGAATAAAAAAGAACCTGACTCGTGTCTGGAGGACAAGGTAGGGGAAGGAAATCCCATCAGTACTCGACCACCACATAACTTTGGCGTCACGAACAGGATCCGAGTGCATCAGGAGAGTAATACCTTCAGTGAAAAATGGACCAGCAGCAAGGCGGGGGAACAGCGCAACCAGCAGCAACACCAAATGTGCCCATAACCCTACCGTGGTATTTCGGGGCCCCATGGCTCCCAAAGTACAGCGCAGGCGCCCTCCTCCGTTCTTCTACAAATGGCAACAGAAAGACTATGACTGGGATGCGCAGGCCTATCAGCTGTCAGAAGGAAGCATCGTCCTCAAGAAGAAACATCAAGGGATGACTGGGACGAAGAACCAGAGGATAGACAAGGGACTTTGCCTCAGCTGCCCACCGACCCTTTCGAGCTACTATTGGCGGTATCAGGATTAGAGATCTTTCTCACTGAAACTGTTGTATATAATGTATATAATGTATATTAAAACTGTTGTCATTGAAAATGTTTGCTATTATAAATGTTGTAGATGTGTGATTTGAGTTGATAAAGAACAACCACCTTTATGTCTTAATGCGTGAGGACACGCACCTGAAAAAGCGGGGGTGAATGTGGTGCCCCAAAATCTGAGTACCCTGGGGTATATCTATATGTTTTTAATCTGTTAATTTAATTTGTTAATTGTTAAAAGTGTTTAAAAAGATTTCGTAAAGCCTCAAGGCCCCCTCGCCTTCCCACTATACCAAGTGGAGGATGGAAAAAAGGAGAGAATGGGGAGGACATCTGGTACGATTCAGACGAGGAGGCCGAGAAGGACAAGAAGGAGAGGGAGGAGCAAATGTCTAAACCAGAAAGTCCAAAATCCCCAAGGCCCCCGAGCCTCCCCCCCATTATGCAGGAAGGATGGATAAACAAAGACCCTGGGAACCTCTGTGATGAGAAACAGCAGAAGGATGATGAACCCGCTGAAGAAGGTGGATCCACAAACAGAAGAGGAATAAAAAAAAAAGGATCTCAATGGCCTTCCGCTCAGTAGCCAGTGAAAATTTAAAGCGGAGATGGCTTGTAAAGGCCACTTGCAGAAACTGTAGAATGATACATTAAACCCCTGGAGAGCTACAAGTTGATCAGGTTTGCAGAAGAGTGTACCAGCATCATAGATGAGTGACGATGGGAAGAGCTCTAGATCTCTGTCCCCGAACTTTGTGGAATTTGTAGAACTCTTGAAAAGGACACCGTACGTGCCCTATACAAAAAGAACCTGACTCGTGTCTGGAGGACAAGGTAGGGGAAGGAAATCCCATCAGTACTCGACCACCACATAACTTTGGCGTCACGAACAGAATCCGAGTGCATCAGGAGAGTAATACCTTCAGTGAAAAATGGACCAGCAACAAGGCGGTGGAACAGCGCAACCAGCAGCAACACCAAATGTGCCCATAACCCTACCGTACTATTTAGGGGCCCCATGGCTCCCGAAGTACAGCGCAGGCGCCCTCCTCCGTTCTTCTACAAACGGCAGCAGAAAGACTACGACTGGGATGCGCAGGCCTATCGGCTGTCAGAAGGAAGCATCGTCCTCAAGAAGAAACATCAAGGGATGACTGGGACGAAGAACCAGATGATAGACAAGGGACTTTGCCTCAGCTGCCCACCGACCCTTTCGAGCTACTATTGGCAGTATCAGGATTAGAGATCTTTCTCACTGAAACTGTTGTATATAATGTATATAATGTATATTAAAACTGTTGTCATTGAAAATGTTTGCTATTATAAATGTTGTAGATGTGTGATTTGAGTTGATAAAGAACAACCACCTTTATGTCTTAATGCGTGAGGACACGCACCTGAAAAAGCGGGGGTGAATGTGGTGCCCCAAAATCTGAGTACCCTGGGGTGTATCTATATGTTTTTAATTTGTTAATTTAATTTGTTAATTGTTAAAAGTGTTTAAAAAGTTTTCGTAAAGCCTCAAGGCCCCCTCACCTTCCCACTATACCAAGTGGAGGATGGAAAAAAGGAGAGAATGGGGAGGACATCTGGTACGATTCAGACGAGGAGGCCGAGAAGGACAAAAAGGAGAGGGAGGAGCAAATGTCTAAACCAGAAAATCCAAAATCCCCAAGGCCCCCGAGCCTCCCCCCCCATTATGCAGGAAGGATGGATAAACGAAGACCCTGGGAACCTCTATGATGAGAAACAGCAGAAGGATGATGAACCCGCTGAAGAAGGTGGATCCACAAACAGAAGAGGAATAAAAAAAAAAGGATCTCAATGGCCTTCCGCTTAGTAGCCAGTGAAAATTTAAAGCGGAGATGGCTTGTAAAGGCCACTTGCAGAAACTGTAGAATGATACATTAACCCCCTGGAGAGCTACAAGTTGATCAGGTTTGCAGAAGAGTGTACCAGCATCATAGATGAGTGACGATGGGAAGAGCTCTAGATCTCCGTCCCCGAACCTTGTGGAATTTGTAGAACTCTTGAAAAGGACACCGTACATGCCCTATACAAAAAGAACCTGACTCGTATCTGAAGGACAAGGTAGGGGAAGGAAATCCCATCAGTACTCGACCACCACATAACTTTGGCGTCACGAACAGGATCCGAGTGCATCAGGAGAGTAATACCTTCAGTGAAAAATGGACCAGCAACAAGGCGGTGGAACAGCGCAACCAGCAGCAACACCAAATGTGCCCATAACCCTACCGTACTATTTCGGGGCCCCATGGCTCCCTAAGTACAGCGGAGACGACGACAAGCTACAGACGACTTCATTCACAGAATTCGAGAACAAACTGGAATCCATGTTCTAGCTATACCCGTTGAATGAACAGCAGAAAGTGGAGATCTTAATAGGGCAACTCACAGGGTCGGTGCTCAGAGAAGTAATCTCATGGCCGATGGACGACAAGAAAGAAGGGGCACAAGTTTTAAAAAAAAATTCCACAACGTTTGAGACAAGAACTCTTCCGGAGTTGAAGATGAAACTATATGCTCGCAAGCAACAACCGAACGTGACACTGCGGGACTATGCCCTGAGCCTACAAGAGATGCTAAGAGCCATTTAGGCAGTGGGGAGAGGAAAGTTCTAGACTTCTGAGGGAGAGAGATACCTGTGTCTGCATAGACTGAGAGAGAAAAATAGGGACAGAATGAAAATCGGACAAAGTGATATATAAGCAGATTAAAAGTGAAGTAAGTGTGAGAAGAGAAGAAAATAAGAAGTGAGCCAAAGAGAGATGTGAGTAAAAAGGAAAGTACTGAAAACAAATAAGCAGTATAGAGATCTGTGACATCACACTAAACAGACTAAGCTATGTACTGAGAATAGTGTGAGATTATAGAAAATAGAGAGGTCTGTGAATATACACAAAAGAGACTGTGTAATACAAAAGATCATCAGTTTATTTGGCGTAAAAAAGTAATTTATGGCCCCCAACCACGTGCACCACTTCTACAAAATTCCTGTGCACAGTTCAACCCAGGACTGAGTGTAAAATATAGTAACGTTACCAGGGATAATATTGGTGCACCAAATGTTTTAGATGATGTTAATGTTATGTGATTTACCTGAAAATTGATTTATTGTTATTATATGTTAAATGCTATTGTGCTCTATGTTGATCAAATTAATATTTTGTCATTACCATTGAGTTGAAGGGGTCAGTGGCGCGGTGGCTTACCAAAATTATCTTTACCGCATTATTAATAAACCCAAGTTATTTGACCAATCCTTGTCCCTTTCATTGAAGTATTTATCTCCTGACCACCGGATGTCCGAATAAAAAAGAACCTGACTCGTGTCTGGAGGACAAGGTAGGGGAAGGAAATCCCATCAGTACTCCACCACCACATATATATATATATATATTTTAGGATACTGGATAAAAAAACATATTTTTATATTGTTTTACAATTATGGGGCAAAACCAGAACGGACACATATCTGGCTACTGATGTCTCTCTCTTCCACCAATATTATCTTGCTGGGATCCACAGGGTATAACATACTGTACACTACAAGCGCCAATCCTGAAGATTTAACCCTGACAATGTTTCATATGTATTATATTTATTCCAGTCATCATTCAGCAGGAGATACCAGGCTTTGTATCATCACTTTAAGGTATATACTCTTATTAGAGACACTGGATTTCCCCAGCCAATTTCCTTCCCTCTTTCTCCTACATTTTTGTGTTAATGACTTTTGATGGATTGTCCACCTTTGGCTGCCTTTCATCTATTGCCTTGCACGTTTTCCTGCATGTGTTTACGAAATACAAAATTTGGCAGTGTAGCTTCCTTCCATACTTTATAGCACTGTATTCTTATAGTCAAGCAGAGTTTTTTATTATTTCCATTGAGCATCTGGTATTGGGCAGTGTTTATAGTGGAAGCGCTGTTTTGTATGAGAAAATTTTATTACATTGTAGTGCTATGGGATTTTTTTCACCACTTGGTCGATGATAGTTCAAGACAGAAGAAAAGAAAAAAGTTTTTCCCATGGCACTACAATGGATCAAGAATAAATCTTTTATTTTTTATGTAGTAAAGTGGTTAACAATGGTATTCGAGTCATTTATTTTAAAATTGTGTATGTGAGTTCCTATTGTGGTATAATGGTCAGGGGTCTTAGGGACCTGTGTCCATTATACTGGGACCACTGCGGTGGTAAAGGCGTGCAGCAAGCTGCTTTCCTGAACAAGCCCCAAACTCACCGGGCTTAGCGCTGACTAGCATGGGTCTTGTTTTCAGTATAGTGACCCCACGCTCATGGAAACCAAACCCATGGGCGGACATAGACTTTATTTTTAAGAGGGGCGATTTAGCAAAGTCACGGCCCTCCTTCATTCTGATTGGCTGGCTGCGGTTGCGCCTCCTGCGCTTGATAACACCCCCTGATCAGTGTCTTGGAGCAATTTTAAGGTAGGCCTGTGCTGCTGGGAGGGGGTAGGGGGGAGCATTGACCAAACCTTAGATTCTCTGCCACTGGGGCTGGTTGCGGAGGGGGCTTTATTTATTTATTACCATATCTTTTCCTATTAATTTTAATGGGCCTGTTCATTTAAATCAGTTTATACATGCAGTGCACATGCTGGAACCACCATTGAAATGAATGAGTCCTCAAGTCCATTCACTTCAATTCAAATGAATGGTGAAACCATACTTGCCAACTTTTCAAACCTTCGCTCCGGTAGAGCCCAAAGGGAAGGTTATCTGATAGGGGTAGGAGGGGGCATGGCCCCACCCCATGCTAGGATGCTAGGAAATTCCAAAATTCATGGCATTTTGCAGCGTGGGCAGGGCTTAATGGCGCAACATTGTGTCATTAAGCCCTACCTCCATCACAGTCTAGGAGGATGCCTACTCTTCCAGGAGTCCGGGAGGACTCCCCGAAATTTGGGAGAGTAGGCAAGTATCGATAAATCTTGTTCATCTCGCTCTTCTCGCTGGTTTTGAAACAATCGAGTGTCTCAAACCAGTGAAATCCTTCTTAGTGATTTCTACAACAATTTACTAAATCCATCCTGCATAGACTCCCCCAGTTCTGTTCTTAATACTGGGAAATCGGTGTATGCGGTGATTTCGCAGTGCCGGGCGAGGAGGAAATATGGGAGATTTGAAAAAACTGATGATTTGTTTTTAATAGAGGTGATAATTGTCAAATTGACGTGTAAATCATGATCTACATGGATAATTTTATCTCTATTTCTGAAAATCGACGATTACATACCTTCCGCCATGCCTCTGAAGAGCGGTGTGGTCTCTCTATGCGGGTGGCGTGGTTACCTTGTATGGTGCCATCGCACATCCTCGGGGGTATCCCCAACCCACCTCTCCTTCCTTAAAAACATCCCTGTATTGCCGCATGCGCCAATGGCGGGTGCCTAACTCCTAACACTGCAATCTACTGCATAGGAGTGTAAGAGATCTTGGTGAACATATTTCTTTAAGTATAAACACTGCAGCTATTTCCTATATATTGTTCAGCTCATTAATACACAACCTGTTCTACTTATTGGAAATGTTGGCTTTTCCTGCTCTGTAAGCTTTGTAACCAACAGTAATACATAAGAATCCACTCATATATATTTTTCTTCGCATGGCTGCAGATTACGGAAAATGTAACATCTTTGTTACTAGGCAAGCAATAATAAATGATTTTACTTTACAGTCAATTAAATCCACAGTTCAACTCTGCTGCCTAATCTTAAAGCAGATGTTTATCTTCCCATAAATTCTTTAATAACTGACATTATCTGAGCTTTATACTCCTGCGGGTAGCGTTATCACACATGGCAGTGTCTGATCTTCTCCAAACTAATAACAGTTTAATACAGTATATAGTTACAAATGTACCTGCCCATCTATATACAGTACTATATAAATACTACCATGATAACGTTATCTACATACACTTTGTTTTGTGAACAATTAGCTTTGGGTAATTGAGGAACACCATCTTTGTAAGTCTTTTTTTTTTTTTGTTTGTATCCGCTTTTGTCGGCGACCTATAATCAGATTGTCCGTGGCATCAACAACTTCTCCCCTACCTCAGGAGAGTGACAACAACCTTGACGCAAAGAGAGGTGATATCCCAACCAAAACAATACTTCAAAACAGGACACACATAGGAGAATGGCTTTTACTTAGTGATGCAGGGGAGTGGAACTGGGAAGTGAAAATGTTGAAAGGGGCACAAGAAATGAAATGAAAGTGAAAAGATAATAAGTTATTAAGTGAATCACTAGACAACTAAAAAGAAACACTAAATATTTCACTCTAAAAACCCCTTCAAATTATTTCACATTGCAGTACAAACATACATATTTTTTTATTACCATCAATAAAATATACAGTTACTTCACAGTTCAGCAATATCTTCTTCAATTACAGAAAGTACCTTTTATGAATCAGTAAGTGTTCAGATCTATTTTGGCTTAGTTTACAATGGTGTCTTATCTCTCGTTGAGAACTGAATTGAATATTTACACAGTTCTGTAAAGGGTACGGATCCTCAATAGTAGATTCTCCAAATTCCCTGTTATGTGTCTCAAGTTTGGGTTTACGCCTATGCATTAATGCAAATATCTAATCAGCCAATCATGTTGCAGCAACTTAAGGCATAAAAACATGCAGAGTAATAATGGTGACATCACTTTTTGGTACCAACACTTGACCCATGTGTCGGATTTACCAAAGCTATCTTACCAGTCTAAATGGCAATCTCCATATTTCTCTATTCCCAGCCCAGTGGGAAATAATATATAGTTATCTACATATAATGTCCAAATGTCATAATCATTTGGAAATATTATTGAAACTAGAGTTTATTTTACACTGGCTAGATTACACAAAATAGGGCCTGCACAATCTAGGTTCTGCTGACCCACTTGTGGTGAAGTGGGTGACATTGCCCATGTATTTTGGACATACATTGTTATTTAGCCATTCTGGTCAGTGGTTTGTGTCCTAACACATAAGGTTAGGAAGACATCATTAACCCCTTCCCCACTTGTGACCCTTTTCACATATTAACCATCTAGTGAGCGGCAGTTCTGTGGGCGAAAATGACTTGTTAAGAGAGAGGTCAGAGGAGAATGGCCGGACTGGTTCAAGATGACAGGAAGGTGACAATAACTTAACTAACCATTCATTATAACAGTGGTATGTAGGAGGACTGATGTGAATGGGTTCTCTGTGCACCGCTGCGGAATTAGTGGCGCTATATAAATAAATAGATGATGATGGTAGCTACTTCCAGCAGGATAACACGTTATGTTACAAAGCACAGATCATCTCAATGAGTTCAATGTACACCAATGGCCTCCACAGTCGCCACATCTCAATTCAATACAGCTCATTTGGGATGTGGTAAAATGGGAGATTCGCAGGATGAATGTGCAGCTGACAAATCTGTAGCAACTGTGTGATACTATCATGTCATAATGGACCAGAATCTATAAGGAATGTTTCCAGCACTGTGTTGAATCCATTCCTCGAAGAATTCAGGCTGTTCTTAGGGCAAAGGAGGCGCTACCCAGTTCTAGGAAGGTGTATATACACTGAGTGTATGTATGCTGATTGTGATTTTTCTGTATGAAGTTTTGAGTAAGTTGGTGGTACCACTTCTGTCTTGCCGTGTTCATAATTTGACAGGGAAAGGTGTTGCATGTTGTAGCTGGGTCCAGCTTTACTCACCTCCCCCACATACATTAGATTTATTAGTAAAAATTTGTGCCTAATGCATAAAAGTATAATTTCTAATATATATGTATCTATATATGTATCTATATATAATAAAACATTGTTCCTACAGAGGGAATTTCCAAGCAGCACTGAATATTTGTCAGTGCTTTAGTACCATTAATACTCCTAAACCCATAGGTACGTTATGCTACTTCACTCGCAAAAAGAGAGTTTGATTTTTTTTAAATAAAATTTCTACATTTAATTTCCCTGCTGCCCTAGAGCCTGGGGTAGAATGCAGCTCTCCAATTACTTCTGGAAAACGTCAGCACAATCATAATCACTTGATGACATATTTTTTCTCCAGTGCAATTTTTGCATTAATCACAGTTGAGGTATCACATAATGAATCACCAGAGTTTATTCTCTCACTAATAGGGACTGCTATTCTGTTTCTCACTGTCTTGCCCAGTGGTCAAAGTGCAAATTTAGAAGTGGCGGTATGGAAACTGTAATGGGAATGTAAGTGAATGGAATGTGATAGTTTTACAATGAAGGCGGTAAGAGAAGTGGCATTGTGGCATACCACCGTATAAGCCCCCACTTCGACCACTGGTCCTGCCTCTGCGCTATTAGGGTCACTATATCTGCCCTGCCCTCAGCTAACTTCAGTGTGTCTATCTCTGTTCTTTCATGGCCCGGCGGTACTCGCAGATGTAAAGTGTGAACTCACACCTACTAGTAAGCCTCTGAGATTGGACATCCACATTGATTGTACTTGCCTCTCTCAGAAATGAGGCTAACAGCTGGGCTGCACCTCTCCAGCTCTCACTGCAAATCATAGCATTATCTGTGACTTCAATCAAAGTAACTGGGTTCCAGAACATTAGTTTTGGAGCTGAGATGAGCTCTGTTACTTGCATGTCATTATTGCTGGGTCCCAAAGCTCCTTTCTTGTAAATCAAGCTCATTCTAGCACACAGCTACAAGCCAAATCTCTCACCCAATTACCATTGAAGGATTCCATTCATAGGCATCTCGAAGGACTACTTCACTGATCCCAAAGACCAGGAAGAGGATCCTTTCCCAAGGGAGATTTTTCATAGGCCGATAGCTAAGAGCCAGGCTTTCCTTCCCAGTACCAAAGGAAGTTTCTTTTCAGGACACTCTAGTCCAGCCACTACACTCTAGTCGCCCACAAGGTGGTCCCCTCATTCCCAGATCATTCAGGGGCATCACTCATAAACATCAGTACAAGCGGTGTTACACTATTGTTCAGGACTCCTTGGAAGACAGCATGTATTATGGAGGTCAAGGGGGACTTACATAGTATATGTTAGTCATACTGGCTGACTTATACATGTGAAATAAGAGGCTCCCTTGTAAAATCTCTTCTAGTAAAGATTCTAATACTTTTCTAAGCCGGTGCAATAGATTTTAAATAATTGGCAGATTCTAATTGTTACAGTAGTTTCATTTAAGGCTGTTAAATCAATGCAAAGACAAACTCTCTTCTGTATCTTACTGACATAAAAAAAAACATTTCCACCCGCAGAAGAAGAAGAAGTCCTAATGACCTTCGGGATTAATATCCAGAACTGTGCTCATGTACTCTGAAAGTTATTGTTGCATACATGAGTTGGCATGGTACCTCAAAGGAGATACATAGGGAATCCATATAACCTATGGTGTTAGTACCTAATCTAGTATTTATTCCTCTGTTAGCTGTAATTGAAGCCAGAAGAACTTTTCTCTGAATTGAGAGAACCCACAGATAATACATGTTCATGAGTATAAGAAGAAAACTACCCACAAGATAATGGCTACAGTATTGCTGCCACTAAGTTCAAAAGTATTACATTTACGTTAGCCTGGACTAGATTGCAAAGCAAATTAAGTTTAGTATTTTTAATATGGTGATAAATAATTTCTTGCTCAGAGAGGATGTCTGCATCCTGTTGGTTGAACCCAAAGTGGGGTCCCAGAATCTATTTTTGGGGTCGCCAGGTTGCCTATCTGCCATACATTCCTTTGGGAACAACCACTTATAGAGGCCCCAAAACAATGATACATTGATATTTGGGTTGACCACTATTAAGTCCGTAACTATCGTTTACAAATAAAGATTTTCCTATGCGATCACTGTGGTTCCAAAGCACATAGGTTTTATTCGCAAATAGACTGAAAGGCAAAGTTTGGTAAGCGTGCGCCTGCTAGCTCTAGTACAAGCTTCTATCAGAACACTCTGGTTTCCAAAGCCAGATCTTAACAATTTATACACTGTACAGTGACATCACAGAAATACACAGTTACAGTTTTATGGTCTTCATTCATTGGTTGCCAGATCATAACCTCCCAGGAACTCAGCGTGGCATTGGTGGATTCCTTTGGTCATTGTTCTTTGAAACTGCCAGCTGCCCTTCCTAAGTTTCCCTCCTCTAGACCTGTATAAACTGGTTTTTATGATCCCTGTGAGGTGGCTTTTTAGTGTATGAAAAAGTGATATTATTTATAACTAGCGTTCGCAGAGTACGAACTCTACACAAATAAAACCAGAAACGTTGTCATGTAATTGCGAACAGAACGATACCCAACTCGTAATTTGTAAGTTGAAAACATATTTTAGCCTCCTTACCACTTTATTTTATATAAAACGATTAGTAAATGTTAAGCATAATAAAAGGTTGTTATGAAAATAATTACATTACGTATAGATCGCATCGCAGCTGATTGTAGTGTACAGAAAATATAGATTACCAGCTTCATCCAATTATTAAACTTCAACACCACAATTGGCCTAGGCCAGGGTTGGCTAACATGTGACACTCCAGGTGTTGTAAAACTACAAGTCCCAGCATGCTTTGCCAATATATACCAGCTTATTGCTGGAAGGGTATGCTGGGATTTGTAGTTTCACAATACCTGGAGTGTCACAGGTTAGACAACACTGGCCTAGGCGGTACTCATTTTAAATTATGCCCCTGATGCCATAAGTTTTCCAGTGCTTTCCTACGTCCAAACATCTATGAGTGCAAAATAGCATAGTTGCCTGTCTATTTCTGGGAGTCCTCTCAGGCTCCCAGGATAGCAGGGCAACCTCCTAATCCCGGCCAGATAGGAAAGTTAAATGGAGGGGGTGGGGCTTAGTGATGCGATTCACGCGCCATTGTGACCCCACCCTCTGTCATAATAGGCCAGAAATGATTATGCCCTTTTAGGGGGCGGGGCTAAGTGAGGCACGGAGCCCCACCTCCACACGCCCACCTCCCCCAGATTATATAGTACATCTAGTGCTCTGTGCCTGTGACCGCTTTATGACTTGTGCTATATTACTATGTATGCCTTTATTAGATTGTCCTGTAAAACCATATTTTATCTACATTTATCTTTAGCAGTTCCCGAATCCTATTTCTGTTGATCATTTCTATATATGTTAGCCACAACTGATATCTTATTTCTGCAATGGCTGCATGCTGTATTAAGTGTCTGCGCTTGGATTTCTTATAAAATTGTCTCTCGTTAAAGGATTTTGTGTTCCTAACCAAGCAGTATAATCACCAGATGCCGACAGAACCTGTTAGTTTTGCCTGCGCCATTCTTATCTGTTTAATACAATATAATTGGGGTGGAGATGTAAAGTATAATTTACTGCACTTTAATGAAAGGAAATGTGCAGATTTTCCCTTGCTCTGTAATTTGTCTCTTTTAGCAGAATTACATTTTCTATCCTGTCGTACTGTTTGACCCCGGCCAGTTAAGCTGTGATCCTATTAAAAAAGTAGTTTAGTTTATGTATGATCTGATAAGACCTTTTTTTTTCTATTGCTGCAGTCCCACTTGTGACCAGAATGTAGATAAAAGTTTAAATAAAAAAAGACAAAAACGCATTTTCTCTAGATTTACAAATTCTAATATCACAGATTTTATTTTTTTCACATGTATTTATTAGTTGTTAGATTAAATGCAACTTTAATGTAATCGACGTGTAATCTACCCACATAGTGATTGAATATACGGATAAGTGGTCTTTTCTGGAGAACATTCTGAAAAACAGAAATAAAAGTGCATAACAGCTGCTATCAGACAATAATGCAGGGGCTGAACACTGCTCTTTATAGAGCAGAGCGGGGGGCTGAGAGGGGAGCAAAGCATTTGAAGGGGGGAGGCATTGGCTGGCCCCCTCACCTCCAGGACCCGTAACCCCTGCACCCCTATTGTTACTCCCCCTCCAATAATGTCTTGTATACATACAAACATGGTCGTAGAGTGCCTCTTCCAACAGTCACTGTGTGAAGCACTGCTAAACATATTAATGAAGAGGAAGAAAGCCATGGGTGTGGTGTGGACAGGGGTCATTTTTAAATATAAGTTAATATATTTTAGGTATGGTACTCCAAGTTATATCATCAAGAACTATCGCATTCATGTTGATCATCAAGAACTATCGCATTCACGTTGTTTATCTTTTTATTGACTTATGTATAAATATATACGAAGTTTCCAAAAGTCACTACCACATCCATCTATTTAATGGTCAATATCATGCAAGTTCCTTTGGTTACAACGTAATCAGACATAAGTTTATTTATGTGGTTGTTTTAGAATGTTGTCAATTCTTAGTTTTATTTCACACGGTTCTATTAAGACTGGGAATTGCTGTTGTAGAAGTTATGCACATCTGAGCACTGTTATTTGTCAATAATAGTCTATGTTAGTAATCGATATTTCATAACAGAAGTTTATACCGTGTTAAAAACATATCTTCATTCGGTTTATCTGGTATGAGCGCAGCTAATTAATTAATTCTGTATTGTATATGATCAAGGAGGGATAGCTTGTTAATTAATTGCAGCTCTACCAGACTAGGTCTATTTGATATCTTGAGCGCAGTGTTCCACCCTTCTGAATGGTGCTCTAAGTTATGGAAAATCATCTTATGCAGTTAAACTCCAAGACAATCTGGAAAATTGATAACATATGTGTATATATCGTAGAGATTTCACTGACCCCCGTGTTTTGGTTTTGGATCTGGATTAACTTTGTGTTTTGATTTTGGTCTTGGCAAAACCGCCCTCGCGTATTTTGGTTTTCCAATCATTTCCAGTCAATTTTTGTCAAGTTACAAGAGCACTGCTACCCCTCCTGTTTCTGTATGAGCAATGGCACTGGAGACTGGAGAGTGACAAGAACCCTGCTACCCCTGTTTCTGTGTGAGCAATGTCGCTGGATCTCCTGGGGAGGGAGGTACTTATGGAATCCAAAACCTGCGAGAACCGACAACGCAACAATGACGTTTTGCCTCGATTCAGAGCCAAGGGCACGCAAAAGGAACGAGCCGGCTCGCGAGCCTCCTCGGATCCCCTAAGTTCGGGTAGGCTCGGTCCTATCATGAATTTGTAGAACATGATGGAGAGGTCTTCACCTATAGCAGCCGCCTTTCCCGTAGAGCTCGTTACGCTCACAGGTACTCGGATGCCCCCAGGTCTTATACTCGGAGTAGTACAAGTTTATGAATGTACCGCAGCACAGAGTAGCGGGAGATAGTAAATAAAGCGTTGTCAGGAAACAGGCTGAGGTCTTAGATCCGAAGCAGGTACCGCCGTCAGGAACAGGCAAAATGTCAGGGCTGGCAGCAAACAAGGAGGGTCCAAAAATGAAGCAAAGATCAGGGCAACAAGCGAAGAATCTAAGACCAGTAAACAGAGCCAAGGGTCATACACGAGCAATCCAATCCACAAAAAACAGATACAAGGCACAGGAGCAGGTCAGTAAACAGAGACTGAGAACTATAACTGGCTGGGAGGCTAAGCCCTCCCTGCCTTTTAAACACAGATGGGCCAATAATAACAGGGCAAGAACAGGTGCACTAATCAGCCCATAGGGCTGTTAATTGGACTCCCTAATACGCGCGCCCAGCTTTCATTTTAACCGGGCCGCGGCGGTGGGAGAAAGAAGCGTCCCGGCTGTTGCCTTAGTGACAGCCGGGACGTGTATGCGGAATTGACATCCCGGTCATTATGGTGACGGCTGGGGTGCCCGAGGCAGCCAGAAACAAGCCGCAGCGGACAGCAGTGGAGCCGCGGCTCGTGACACTGAGCATCTCTAATATATGGGTCAATTTATACCGTAAATTATAAGCATATTAGAAGTCCATAAGGAGTTTTGTGACCATGTAAACGTACAAGGCTGTAGGCTCATCGCTTATACATATTTTATTTACAGTAGTTTATCCATATACATTACTTATCGTATGGTTTTATTTGTATGACATCCCAAGTGCACTGTTTTATGCAAGTATTTATGTAAGTTCTTGACCTTGTCTCTGTATAACATTTACCGTATTTCATCCTAATTGTTTGGCTCAGTCTGATCCAGGGTTTCTCTGTCCCCAGACTTTTTATTTCTGCTGACTGTAATATCCTACTACCACACTGGTGAGTAGCGAGGTTGTGGCAGCCACAGAGTACCCTCGGGCTTATTCTACGGGACAAAGGGGGTTGGAGAAAACCAGCAGGAGAGTTCTCTAGTTTCCCAGTGAAGCAGAACAATCCCTCCCATATAATGTAAAGTAGTGATTTTAAAGAAAGGAGAGAAAGGCAAACAACATACAACCGTAAAGAGATGACGCTCTGTGGAAGCAATCAGACCAGAGTGCAGGCAAGTGTAGTTTATAATTATAAGGGAAGTGGATATAGTGGTGATTGTACAGTTAATAATCAAGTTGTAGATTACAATAATAAGCATCAAACGCAGACGCTAATTACAAAAGAAACAACTGAAATTAAACGACTCATGTTGAATTATTTTTAATTATTTTGCTCCTCTCCCTTCATTGCCGTAAAATTACACGGCCCAAATTACAACAATGTTCTATCTGTACAAAATCAATAATAGAATAAAGTAGTCATCCAATTAAAAGTTATCATTGTTTATTGTCAGGTTTACATACGTGTGTGTATATAAGTGTGAGTGTATGTGTGTGTGTATATATAAATAATTATACTATGTTTATTGAGAACACTGTTGTCCAACAGTGAACAAGTGATATGGACCGTTAAATGCAGTGTGAATGGACAGCCACTTGGGATAGTCAGATCTGTGACTTGTCATAGCTGCCAGCTGCCTCTACTTTCCAGGAATAGGTTAGAGTTTTAAGATTTGTTCCTGTATTTTAATGCATAATTCTTACTATCCATTCTTCTTATCTTGGCTTTCTAATGAAATATTTAATGTATAAGAGCCTTGCAAATGCAAATAAGTGACATTATAACCAAAATGTACACCACGATGGGGATGGTTATACTTTGATGGGAGGCATAAAGTCCCAAGACGGCATTAGAAGAAAAATGGATCTGTTGGTCCTATGTGTAAGAACCGGGAAGAGGGGACTTGCTGTACATATATTTGCATGGAATGGAGTCTACACAAATACACAAATGCACAAAGAGTTGGGTTGGTAATTATCCTTGGCAATAAAACTGATACAGTAGACATAAATCTCAATAATAGGACACTTAGTAAAAGCCTGACAATTGGAGTGTCACTGAACATATGAGCAGGATGGTGAGGAATAGTTTGCAAGAACATGATCAACCATTATAACACTGTATAAAGGAGGTTTTCAATTAAAGTTAAGAAGCCGTCAATAACTCTTCCATAATAAATACTTCAATGATTAGTCAGATGGAATGATGTGAACATTGGCTCGCAGAGTACACCGCCAAATGACGAAAATGACAGATGGTATAACAGTAATTTCTGATCAATTAACAATTTGTCTCTAGTGACAGTCAAGTTGGTCATAGATGGATAATGACGTATGTTCACACCCTGCCATTGGGTAAACAAGATACCTTCTCATACTGCTTTTTCATTTCTATTATTGTTACCAGTACTTGCACTCATTTCACCATCGTATTACCTAGCACTTAGAATTACTTTCTATGTCTCTCAATCACTGCTCTTTCCAGCTTCCGTATTTCCATTTACCTATGTAAGATCCTAAAAAGCTTGATGCCACAATCGGGTCAAATAAATGAAATCCTTGACTTATCTTTGCATGTAAAGGCACCACAGCTGAGCATCCAATAGACCTGTAATATCTGCAAAAGACATTGTATTCCTAAACTAATGTAGTTTCTTTCCCATCCAACAGGCACCACTGCAGAGCTGTTTGGCTGAACACGTGTTCAAAAAACTGCATAACACAGGTGAGTATGTTCATGGATACTGAAGTGAAAGAATGCATGGAAATAAGCCTGTTCTTCCTAGGACTAGTTTATTAAAGGTAGTTACTGCTTGGTCAGCCCTTCCATGGATTGGAGTGTACTAGTGACACAGACATGTTTAACAGGTAAGTCCTTCCAAGGACCAGAGTTTACTCATGAGTGTGACATGTTTAAAGGGTCAGTCCTTTGTGGAACCATCATGTCCTGTGACAGTGATATGTTTGCTGGATAACACTTTGCTAGAACTAGAGTGTATTAGCAACAGTGACATGATTAATGCATGAGTATTTGCTAGAACTAGAGTGGATTAGTGGCAAATTTAATGGATCAATTTTTGCTAGAACTAGAGTGAATTAGTGATATGTTTGATGGATCAGTCTTTGCGAGAACTAGAGTGTATTCGTGGCATGTTTAATGTTTGAGCCATACAAGGACAAATTTATCCAGAAGTAAAGATCCAGCAATTCCGTAAATACAGTTTTGCAAGCTCTGCACACATTTTTAAGGGTAGGGTTATGCTAGAAATTCTCAGTATATGGTACATGTACTTCCAGCGGGTACCTTTGAAATATTCAAGGGGTACTTCTACCTGAAAAGTAAAACTAGGAATTGTAATTTCTGAATAAATTAATCATAATTAACAAGATTAGTATGAGTATTTCTTTTAACTAATTAAGGACATACTGCATTTCTTGGTAAACATTTATACATATTAGGGTGTACATGGAATAAATGTACACACTTTAGACAGTATTTCAAATAGACTAGGGGAGCGTGGGTTACAAAAAGGTTTAGGGTTTGAGAAACCCTGGTCGATGCACATTGGCAATTACCAGCATCATGATTGCTAGATATATTACATATTATATAGCCAAAATGACCAGTGCCTACAGAACGCACAAGAGCAGAAAATAATTACACTTTAGCATGTACGTCCCCAACAAATGATTGCAAAAATCAAATTTAAATTTCAGTGTACAAATAAGCTATCAAGTATTTGTGTAGCTACATGAAAAACCAGTCAGTATTTAACTTTTGTGCAAAACAGAATGCTAATTTGCACCCGTTGCATTGAAACATGGTTCTGTCCAGGAGACCGAAATAAGAAGTTTCTCAAGTTAAGATCCTGAACGAATCAGGCCCTTAATCCACAATTCCTCCTCCTCTACAATGCACCTGCTGGTAGAGATGTGTGGAATTTTCAGAACATTCGTGTCCCTCTACATTTGGCAGCGAGAGTTTGGCCTTGAGTGTAGCCAGTCCTACTCCAACCACAGCACACAGCTCCATTCATAGATTGTGTATTCCATGGCATGCCAAATGACAAATACAGTGCAGAATGACACTCCGGGCACAGCAGTCACTGCGCCACTCCTATCAGAGCAGAGTGGACCCCCTGGTTCTGTGGTGTCTGCACCCCCAGTAATTCCATCACTACTAGAGAACCAGGTGACTGGACCTCTAAGTCCTTCATAGGAACAAAGTGGTACTTTTAATGGGTCATTCATTGTGCAGGGCAAAGCACACATTTTGATAAATAATTTTGTTCTCTGCAGCAGAGACGGGAGAGATTTAAATATGAAAAAGGTCACATTTACCATTTTCTGCTGAGTATATGTTTCTGGAGTTTTATCCTGGGATCCGATCTGCTCTGCAGATGTTTCTTGCTGATTTCCTGTTCTCATCACTTCTTCGTTTTTAATTTCAGATATTACTGTGTCTGAGTTATTATTTAACAACCTTGGTGTGTTATTTCACTGGAATCAAGTGGCTGCCAATGGGCGTTGGAATAATATTCATGTCAGTTTGATACCTGCCACCCTCTAGTGTTTTGTTTCGCTGTAGTCCAGTAATCACAATAATCTGTCCGTATAATACGTTAACATATTCTAATATGACCTTTATTAGTTCTAGCATAATTTAGCTCTCAAATGGCCTAGCTTCACAAGATCAACATACATAGGATAAATAAAAAAAGTGTGGCACTTTCATGGCATAGAGTCCTATAATAAGTGATGGAGATCACAGAACAATATGGGCCTGAAAAAATCAAGGCACGTATCTGCTTTGTGCGTATCATTAGTAGAATTACTCTGCGCATGCTCAGAACTGGCTCATGTGCCAAGGAATGCAGCCACGTCTAATTCATCTTCGTACGCAAAGGACACTTGCTACAGCCTATGATTTCTGGGAGGGAAAGGGGTGGCAAGGGGCATTCGCCCATAGGCAATGTATAGTAAAGACGTGCCAAACTCGAGCGCATGCAGCCACGTTCAAATCAAGCACTGGGCATCTCAAAGTTACTTATTTTTCTGCCGTATCTCTTGCTCCGACTACAGGGTTAGTATAAGTCCTGATCTGTAGTGACGACAGTTACATATGCATTGTATAACATGTGTCTGCAATCAGGAGTAACTCTAAAAATGTGTTTTGTGTTCAGTAGACATTAACAGGGGAATTCAATTTTAACACTGCGTTAATTCATTTTAACGCTATTTTTTTATCACTTTTGAGCGTGTTAACTTTACCCGCGATTCAATTCCATTTTTGATGCTCTGTTTTTTTCATGAAACGGTCTTCTCGCGCTCCAGTAGGTGGTCTATAAAAAGTATAAGGTGGGTGAGAGCCCTTTGCGTTAAAAGCTATTCAATTGTTTTTTAACGAGGCGCGTTAAACAGGAAAATATGTTGTTTTATCTCGCTAAAAATAAAAAACCTAAGCAAACTATTTGAAATCATGTAATAATGAAAAAAAAAAGATAAACTATGTTTATCAGTAATGCCTAACATGTAAAAGTTGATTTTATTTAAAAAAAAAAAACATATAAAAAAATAAAAAAAATCACTAATTAAATATATTTATGAATGTTTTTTGTACAAATATGTATGTACTAATGTGTTTTGACATGGTATAGATGATTCTATAGTAAAAAACAGTGAAATAAAAAAATATGCTAAAGAAAGTATTGTAATGTAAATATTATCAAATAGAATGGTTGTGTAATGCAATCTATTATGAAAATTAGGGATGTGCACCGGCCACTTTTGGTGTCTCGTGTTTTGTATTTTGGATTCGGATTTGCTTGAGGTTTTGGGTTCGGATTTGTTTCGCAAAACACCTGACGAAAGGTTTTGGTTCGGATTTAAGGTTTTGGATTCGGATTTATTTTGAAAAAAACATAAAAAGTGTTAAAATCAAGTTTTTTGGTTTATTTTCACTCCTACGCGATTATTAACCTCAATAACATTTAATAACAATCATTTCCACTAATTCCCAGTCTATTCTGAACACCTCACACCTCACAATATTGTTTTTAGTCCAAAACGTTTCACCGAAGTAGCTTTCTGGACTGCATAGTGCAGTGGTCCCGGTACACAATTTGGTACCGGGGCCACAATACCTCCGCCTTCAAATGGTCTGAATTCCACTGCACAGCTGCCTGCAGTAATATAGCAGTACCACTGAACTTATACTGCTGAATCAGTGAACTTTGTAATATAGCAGTACCACTGGAATTATACTGCTGAATCAGCGAACTTTGTAATATAGCAGTACCAATGGACTTATACTGCAGAATCAGTGAACTTTGTAATATTGCAGTACCACTGGACTTATACTGCTGAATCAGTGAACTTTGTAATATAGCAGTACCAATGGACTTATACTGCTGAATCAGTGAACTTTGTAATATAGCAGTACCAATGGACTTATACTGCAGAATCAGTGAACTTTGTAATATAGCAGTACCAATGGACTTATACTGCAGAATCAGTGAACTTTGTAATATTGCAGTACCACTGGACTTATACTGCTGAATCAGTGAACTTTGTAATATAGCAGTACCACTGGACTTATACTGCTGAATCAGTGAACTTTGTAATATAGCAGTACCAATGGACTTATACTGCAGAATCAGTAAACTTTGTAATATTGCAGTATTAATGGACTTATACTGCAGAATCAGTGAACTTTGTAATATTGCAGTACCAATGGACTTATACTGCAGGATTGTTTTTGGATATTTTTTTTTTTTTTTATAATAATTTTTTTTTTTTTTATAACTTTTTTTTAAATTTTTTATAACTTGGGAATAATGGGGAAATAACTATGCCCTTAGAAGGACAGAGCACAGGACACAGCACCACTGGACTGAACAGGACACAGCACAGGACCCAGCAGCACCACTGAACTCAGAAGGACAGAGCACAGGACACAGCACCACTGGACTGAGCAGAACACAGCACAACACAGCACAGAACTGAACAGCACAGCACGAGATATAGCAGGACAGAGGACCACCTAACACAACCTCCCTCTACCCTGATCAATGCCCGAGTGAAGATGGCGGCGGCTAGCGGGGAATTTATAGAATACGAGTATCGCGAGATCCGACAGCGGGATTATGACTCAGAGCCTCAGTTTCAGTTTTGCAATTGGCGGGAATACCCGTATCTGTCTCGGATCCGGCTCGGATCGGCAATGTTCGGGTGGGCTCGGATTTCAGATATCCGAGCCCGCTCATCTCTAATGAAAATGTATGCTAATCCTTTTTTTTTGGTTATACATGGCCGCGTTAAACACTCCACTTCACTCCCCTAAAAACTTGCAAACACCAATGATTACCGCACGGGGGCAGCGTTACCTCTTTTTCAATTGCATTGCACAAGTTTTAACGCTGCGTTAAGTAAAAACGGTCGTTATAGCAGTTAAAAACCCGCGTGGGATTTTTTTTTTTAACGCTGTGGAATCCCCCTTTTCCCCAACAATCATCCTAATAAATGAATTTTATGGGGATATATTATAAGTTAACCCGTGCATGATACTCATGTATTCTAGTCAAATCAAGCTACTTAAGGTGTTAAAAAGGTTCTTGTCATGCATTTGGGCCATAGCCCAGACCTCAACCACCAACCACTCCCCACTGTCACCCCCGGCAACCACCAACCACTCCCCACTGTCACCCCCGGCAACCACCAACCACTCCCCACTGTCACCCCCGGCAACCACCAACCACTCCCCACTGTCACCCCCGGCAACCGCCAACCACTCCCAACTGTCACTTCTCCTTCAAGAAATATATATATATTATTTTTTTTAAAATCTTTATAAACACTTTTAACAATTAACAAGTTTTTTTTTCCACACATACTAAGAATTTAGTAGGTCAGTGTATAACTCCGCCCAGCAGGTGGCGCTGCAGCTTGGTTTTATTTTTTTCACACACAGACAGACTAACACACGCCACTAAGCATTTATATTATAGATATATATATATATATATATATATATATATATATATATATATATACATATATATATATATATATATATATAT
Source organism: Mixophyes australis (assembly GCA_036250195.1). Taxonomy (NCBI): domain Eukaryota; kingdom Metazoa; phylum Chordata; class Amphibia; order Anura; family Limnodynastidae; genus Mixophyes; species Mixophyes australis. The sequence continues at coordinate 36,028 of JAVHZZ010000322.1, read as the reverse complement.
ATAAATTTAAAGCTGTTTTGTCATTAATTCCTCCTTTTACCTCACAGTGCGTTTGTGATTCAAATGTTAGAAGGCTTCTGGGCCCCTGAGATCCTATAGAGTTCCAATGCTCGCAAAGTCTAAAGCTTAACTAAGTTCATGCAGTAACTTCCAATATCTCTGAGACTCAAACAAGAAAATTGAGACAAAATCCTTTGTGTTGTGGAAGCTTCTCCCCTCTTCCAGTGTACATATCTGACAAGTTTTACTACCTACCCCTCCAGGAGACACTGGATGGGAGGTCAGATGGCAAGTGCTGGAGGGGCCAATCACAGCAGCGATTAACGGCATTGTGCAGAAGGGGTGGGGCCTGATTACGCAAAATGTGTCATTAAGTCCCGTCTCCACCTGCGATCCGGACAGGTGCCTCCTCGTCCAGGAGGACAGTAGACAAGTATGTCTGTGTGTCTGCTTTTAAAATACCTTTAGTGAGTACACTCGATTTATATGTATCAAACTTCCTTCTATTTTTATATAACAAATTACTATTGGATTATTGTTACTATCCCCACATAAAAACATATAAATCATATATCAACTCACTAAAAAAATGTTCAGTATTTTTAAGTGATATTATTTTATGCTTAGAGCTCAAATTCATCCTGGTTTTCCCAGCACCCCCCACCCCCACACATCCCCCCCCCCCCCCTCTATTTATCCACATTCGAAATCTTTAACTAACAAAGCTTATTTTCCCATAATTCAGAGTTTTTATGCACATGATTAAAAGGCTTAACGGCTTATATCCTGACTCAGATTATTTAACTATCACCTTAAATAATTGACACAAGACCTGACTGTGGCAAAATTAAAATAGTTTAGTTAAATATGGTGGTGGAGAAAAGAGCAGTCAGTACGACGTCTGCCAGGCATAGCCAGAATGTCCCAGCCTAACCATGGGACCTCATCAACTGGGGGACAATCAATCAAACCCCAGGTTCAAGTGGGGGACAACCAATCACACCCTGGGCGCACATATCTACCTTAGCAGGACCGCGTCCCATGCTCTACAGAAGCCGCCAATCCTCTGGGCTAAACGGAACGGCACCATAGGCCGACACACAAGGGTGGAACCTGTACCCAGACTATAGCCGATTCAGTGGAAGAGAGGTGGGTTTAGCGTGCCCACTACCGTAATATGCGCCCAACCACTGGCCGTGGACTGCACTGCGTTTTTCCGGCATCTCTCCATCCAAGATCTCTACCAGCAGTTCCATCATATCATAGCTAAGCACCATTACGATAATCATCCAGCACATCCTGCGTGCCACTAAACACAGCCAACCAAGGAGGGTGGGTGTTCAATGTCCAGAGACCACCAGACACTGTTTAAAACTCCGCCCATCTAATTTATACACCCTGTCTATTCCTCCCCTATAACATTAGATGGGTGTACTCCATAGTTAACTATTAACCCCAGAGAATAAATCCAGTTTTAAAGATACAGCCTCAGCTTTTAAATTGCCTTCAAGTTAATTTCAACCCTCAGTTCTTATTAACAGAATGAGCTTCCATAACTGTTTACATTATTGACAAGACTGCAGCTGGGTAAACCAATTGGGCTGGGGGGTTCAGAGATGCCCGATCACGTGCAGAATCTAATAATAATACATCCATACAAAAGTATAGGCAGATACCAAATGTGGATGTAACATTAGGCGCACAAGTGTGCCCAGCCCACGTTTAGTTTTTAGTGGCCTGGTCTGCTCACCTCCACCTATCAGAACACACTATACGGAGCACCAAATCAAGCGCATTCATTTAAAAAGGGCACATGACAACACAAAACCTTTTTTTGCATTGTAGGCCCACAATTTTGCACTTTCAGAAATTATCTACTTCTGTTAGTAACAAACTGTCATAGATAATGGTGATACATGAGTGCATTCTTTCCTTGTCATCTCTATGTCCAGACCGGTTATACTAGTTGTGTAATGAAGGGGAGAGAGAGTAATTTTAGTGTTTTTTTTATCCACTTTCACTGTTAATTACCATGTAGTGCATGTGGCTTCCTCTTCACATTAAATAAGCCCCTTAAGGGTAGAAAGGAAGAGTGGAGGTCATACCCATAGCAACCAATCAGATTCTCGCTATAATTTATTGTGTACATTCTAGAAAATGATAGCTAGAATCTGATTGGTTGATATGGGCTACACCTCCCCTTTTCATTTTTAGATGGTTTGATAAATCTAGCCCAAGTCTCTCTCATGGAGTCACTTCTGTTACAGTGCTGGTAATCCAATCCACTCCCATTCCGGGCTGCCACCTATCACTCATAATCCCTTTATATTCCATGAATGTAGCTTCCACTTTCCCAGCAGTGTAAAGAATATCAGAGCAACATGTGCTTGTGTTAAGTGCAGGAAGCAGTGATAGTGAAATTCATCCATCAGGAGTTACCTGTGGTTATGCATTCTATAATACAGCTCTATCTAGCAAATTCAGCACTGGGCTTATGTATAGACTATGATATGGTATAGCTCCTAGACATGTAGGGATTTCTCATGCACAAAGACTGTAAAGTATGTGACTGTAATATATTAAATAACTAATGTGCAGTAATACTTGTATAAACCATTGTTTTTCCTGCAGAATCCTGCCTGTGGGATGAGATGTTGGAAACATTCCAGCTAGAGGTCTACAAGGCAGAGATTATGGGCCTGAGTCATTAATGAGAGCAATGCAAAAAAAAAGGAGTAACTTTGCAACTTGGCAAAACCATGTTGTATTGGAGGGGATAAATTTAAAATGTGGGGACAGATCTGTAATTGGGGTAGGGCATGTCCTAGATCAGCTTTAAATTTCAATGTAAAAATAAAGCTATCAAGTATTTGTGTGCTACATGAAGAAGCAGCCAGTGTTTTTCTTACATTCAAAAAAATAAATTAATTTGCACCCCTTGCATTGTAACATGGTTTGTCCAGGGTACTCCTTTTGTTTGCCTTGCTCTCCTTAATGACTCAGGCCCTATAACACTATAGATATGCATGATGCTCCTTAATAGGTAACCACTGGAGATGAACAGGTTAATCATTTCTTACGGCTGTAGAATGAGAGACGCTGTCAGTTGAAATTCTGACAATTGTTTGCACAGGAATTGTAGTCACGCAGCTAATTGTTCCTTAATGATACGCTTAGGTGTGGAGGCAGGACAAGGAAACGCGAGCACATATGCATTCTGCTGGCTGTTTTGTCACCAAGCACAATTCCTCTCCCACTTGGAGTTCTTGAATTTGAAAGGTGTGTTTGACAGAGGGAGAGACAAATTTAATTGATACAAAGAGGAAATTAAATCTTCAATAATAAGAGACAGAAGAAAGAGATTTTTTTTTTTTAGTAGATGCCAGAGCAAAATCCTGTGATTGGAGTGAATGCTGATACTCTCCATAACTGTAACTATTCAATGCTGAAATCATAGGTTCTCAATGTCAATCTGTTACCTGATTGTAAAAGCACATTGCCTTTGTGATTTATTAACCACTCCAGGTAAACTATAGGTGTAGCGAACCATTATCTTTTCTTTCGGCTCATTTTATAACCAACATTAATGCTGCTGTTTTGAAGCCTCTCCCCAGTACCAGCTAGGTTATTATTAAGAATATCCTTGATAGAACACAGATGGGTTATCCCTATTGCTAGACCAAGTTTAAGAACATCCCTGATAAATCACATGTGCAGATCACTATTATCAGATAATGTTTGAAGACATCTATAATGAGTCTTAATTACTAGATCTTGTAAGTCCATCTTTAAATAAATAACTCCCTATTTGTCCAATAACTTCTCTATTTCTGGTTTTCTGGTGACTCCTGAAATACATATTGCAGTTTACAAGAAAATAATGAGATACTGACAGAGATGTAAAGACTGAGAAATGTGAAAGCAAAGAATAATAAAAACAAAAAGGATTCGCAGACAAACAGAAAAGCAGAGAATGAGATTTTACAGCAAAATGACAGCTGGATTGGACACTATGCGAAAATGGTTCTACTATTCCACTAATACCCATAGCTATTCACTAAACTGTGACCCCTCCCCATTCTTCTCAAATTTAACTGGGAGTTACATCACCCATCCAATCCAATGTCGTCCATCGTTAGCTCGTATGGAACTCGGTATCTCATGATTACACTAACTATATACCTTGCGATAGACTTCATGACTATAATAGACAAGTGCAAAGTTAACCCTTCGTGACGCATACTCTGTATCCCCTTTGTGTGTTCCTGAATACATAAAACAACATTAGGGCAGAGTATGTACACACTTCATTTTGAATAATGAATCTCAGCCAAATAGGTTATCATAGGCCACTGCACCTAGAAGAAAGAGTGTTACAATGACCCATTGTAAATTTGTCTTTCAAGGGAAGCTTTGTACTCCTCCAGCAATCCCCTTTATTACTAAGTATATATATTTCTTTAAGTATCAAACAGATGGGGGTGCTTCCATAGTGCATTATCCAAGTAAAAAGATTTTATTAAAAACAGAATATACACATCAACTAACTCCTCTATTAGCGGACATCATATGTGAACCTGAATCCACAACCACCTCTACGCATTTCATCTACACAGACTTCATCAGGAGGGGTAGATCCCCACCAAGGTGAAAAGCCCTTTATAGGGATATACAGATTCATTCACAGCTGAATCTCCTTGATTGTTCGATCGATCACTAGTATATGTTACAAAAAATATACAAAAATAAACGTTCATGCACAAATACATAGAAGACATATATAAAGAATGTATAGAAAATAATAATTAAAAAATGCTTACAATAATTTTACAAAGCGCATGCAGCATCTATACAAACAACCGTATATTATACAGTGATCAGACATACCTTCAATATAAAAGCTATAAAATCGGTGTGATTTCACAACTTTCGTTTAACCCCACAGGAGCAAAGGTATTTAAAGTGTAAATTTAAAGGTTTCTCTTTGGGTCAGTTTTAGTAATCGATCTCCTCCCCTAATATTCAATTCAACATGTTCAATTGCTTTGAACCTTAACATTTCAGGATTAGCATTTTGACATTTATAAAAATGTTTAGGAATACTATGGTTATCTAATTTATTACGGATATTCCGCAGGTATTCAAATATACGTATTTTCACACACCTTTTTGTCTTTCCGACATATTTCTTTCCACACCCACATTCTAATAAGTATACCACTGTCACGACTAGTATAGCGTACCTGCTATCGTTGGCACTACTCGGAGGAAGGCGCGGAGTCTAACGTGCCCCTGGTGTTCACCAGGGACCCCCGCAAGGAGGTATGGGCTTGGCTGCAGGAAACACGCAGGTCGCGGTCCTTCCACGAGTCGGATAGCGAAGCACGAGAGGGATGTCAGACAGGCGGGTTCAGCAATGATGCGGGTAATGCAGGTACACAAGGAGAATGCAAACGGGGTGTGAGTCAAGCCGGGTCGATAACGTTCTGACAGCGAGGTACAAAGGAAGATCCAAAGGGGTAGTCAAGGCAATCCGGGTCACAATGGTCACAGGCAAACGGCAATAAACTGGAGGAAGGCAAGGGTCAGGAAACAGATAGACACAGGAACACTGGAACGCTGGAGGACAGGAAAGGACCTGAAACTCTGGCACAGGAGGTGAGGTCAGAGGCACTTAAATAGGGCTGCTAACCAATGCCCTCAGCACTAGTGGTGTTGTAATAGCTGTAGCGCCGTAGCGCTAGTCATAGGGCAGCGCCGTAGCGCTCTAAATCTGCAGCGTCCCGTTGCCTAGCAACGGAGACGCTTCTGGGTCTGGGCTGGCCGGCCGGGAGGAAGGGGAAATGACGCGTCTGGTTGCTAGGCAACCAGACGTTCTTGTATGGACGGGCGGGCGGCCGCCGAGCGGCGCCTGACAGTATGCCCTCCTCCTTCTCCCCTTGTTTGGAGGAATCTCTTAAGTAATTGAGGAGCGTGAAGGTCCGGTTTATCCACCCAAGATCTTTCTTCCGGGCCAAATCCCTTCCAGTGTACAAGGAACTGTTGTTGCCCGTAGCGAATGCGGACATCCAGGATCCGGCTGATCTCAAACTCTGTTCCAGAGGAGGTTTGAACCGGAGGAGGTCGAGATGGAGGTACAAAGAACCTGTTAAGCACCAATGGCCGGAGTAGGGACACGTGAAAAGTATTATGACATCGTAAAGAAGCCGGTAGCTTTAATTTAACACACACTGGATTAATAACTTGTGAGATGATGTAAGGACCAATAAAACGTGGAGCCATTTTCATAGATGGTACTTTGAGTTTTAAGTCTTTAGTGGAAAGCCATACTTGATCCCCTACCTTCAATAGGGGAGTAGCCCTACGGTGGCGATCTGCAAAGATCTTATGATGCTGTGATGCCTTTTGTAGCGCTGCTTTGGTTGTGGCCCAAATGATAGAGAATTCTCGATAAAGTGAGTCCACCGCTGGAACGGAGGAGGAAGAATTGGGAAATGGATCTGGGATAATAGGATGCATCCCGGTCACAATAAAGAATGGAGAAAACCCGGTAGATTCATGGACATGGTGATTGTGTGAGAATTCTGCCCAGGGAAGGAATTGCGACCATCTGCTTTGATTATCAGCGGTAAAGCAACGGAGAAAAGTCTCTAAATCCTGGTTGATCCGCTCAGTCTGACCATTGGTCTGGGGGTGATATCCCGATGAGAATTTTAACTCCGTACCCAGTTTTTTACAGAAAGCCCTCCAGAACCGGGAGATGAATTGCACTCCCCTGTCAGAGATAATTTCCTTAGGGCAGCCATGAAGTCTGAAGATCTCCTTGATAAATGTGTCGGCTAAGTGACTGGCTGAAGGTAGACCTGAAAGAGGAATAAAATGCACCATTTTAGAAAATCGGTCAATGACAACCCAGATAGTATTGAATCCAGAACTGCAGGGAAGGTCAGTAATAAAATCCATGGCTATACTCTCCCAGGGAGCGTCCGGCGTAGGTAGGGGCTGGAGCAACCCAGCAGGAACCTTCCTGGAAGTTTTGTGTTGGGCACAAATGGTACATGCTGCAATAAAGTCCCGTATATCAGCGCGTATGGTAGGCCACCAGAACCGACGGCAGAGAAGGAGTGTGGTCTTCTTTATGCCCGCGTGACCCGCGATACGGGACGAATGGGCCCAACGCAACACCTTGAGTCGTAATTGTGGTTCCACAAATGATCGTCCTGTGGGCGGAACATCCTTCACCGTATTGGTAATAGCAATGATGTTCGAAGGGTCAATAATGCAATGAGGAATTGATGGGTTCAGGCGGTCTGTGTCATCAAAAGAACGAGATAGAGCGTCTGCCCGCCCATTCTTAGCACCTGGACAGAAGGTAAGGCTCATGTTGAAGCGAGCAAAGAATGATGCCCAGCGGGCCTGCCGAGGATTCAGACAGCGAGCTTCCCGAATGAATGTCAAATTTCGGTGGTCTGTAAAGATGGTAACTGGATATAGGGCTCCCTCTAATAGGTGCCGCCATTCCTCCAGGGCTGCTTTAATAGCGAGAAGCTCCTTGTCTCCGATTCTGTAATTAATCTCGTTGGGAAGAAATCGTCTGGAGAAGAACCCGCATGGAGAGTGGGTACCTGAAGGTGTCTTTTGGAATAACACGGCTCCAATGCCTATTGAAGAGGCGTCCACCTCCACAAAGAAAGGTCGCTGTTGATCCGGCTGAGAGAGCACAGAGGCAGAGGAAAAGGCTTTCTTCAGAATAGTGAAGGCAGAAACAGCTTCTGGAGACCATATCTTAGGATTGGCAGATCTCCTAGTTAATGCTGTAATTGGAGCAATGATGGACGAGAAATCTTGGATGAACTGTCGATAATAATTGGCGAATCCAATGAATCTTTGGATACTTTTAAGACTCTGCGGTTGAGGCCAATTCAAGATGGATGACACCTTGGTGGGATCCATCTGTAACCCGGAGCCGGACACAATGAACCCAAGGAAGGACACTTGGAGAACTTCAAAAACACATTTTTCCAATTTGCAATAAAGATGATATTTGCGCAGTCTTCGTAAGACCTCCCTCACTTGTTCTTGATGAGAACTCAAGTCTTTAGAAAACACTAGGATGTCGTCTAGATAAACGACTACGGAGGTGTACAATAGATCTTGAAAGATGTCGTTAACGAAATTCTGGAAGATGGCGGGGGCATTGCAAAGACCGAAGGGCATTACCAGGTATTCAAAATGCCCATCCCTCGTATTGAAGGCGGTCTTCCACTCGTCACCCTTCTTTATACGAATGAGGTTGTAGGCCCCTCGTAGGTCTAATTTAGTAAACACTTGAGCCCCGCTGATTCTATCAAATAGGTCAGAGATAAGAGGTAACGGGTACCGATTCTTGATGGTAATACGATTCAGGGGTCTATAGTCAATGCATGGGCGCAGGGACCCGTCTTTTTTTTTGACAAAGAAGAATCCAGCCCCAGCAGGAGAGGTAGACTTGCGAATAAACCCACGTTCCAGATTCTCCTTGATATATTGGGACATTGCCAAGGTCTCTGGGCGAGAAAGGGGATACGTTCGCCCCTTGGGTATAGGTTGATCGGGAAGCAAAGTGATGGAGCAATCCCAGGGCCGATGGGGAGGTAATAACTCGGCCTCCGTTTTACTGAATACATCTTGGAAGTCGGTGTATGCAGCTGGAAGGCTAACTTCCGTAACCGTGGACTGAGCAACAACTTGGGAATCAGGAGGCAGAACACTAAGTAGACATCTATGATGACATTCTGTACCCCAACGAGTAACCTGAGCTCGGTCCCAATCCATCTGCGGAGAGTGTCTTCGTAGCCATGGAAGCCCCAAGATAATGGGATTGATGGATTTTGGCAACACCAACAACTGAATCATCTCGCTATGGAGGACTCCAACCATTAACCGAATAGGTGACGTGATGTAGGAGATGGAGCCACTGCTGACACGGTTCCCATCTACTGCTGTTAACGATAATGGTTGAGGCAAGGGGAGAGTTGGGATTTGAAGCCCAGCAATGAGAGTGGCAGAAATGAAGTTCCCGGAGGAGCCAGAATCCACAAAGGCCGTGGTGGAGAAGGGACCTCTAGGGGTGCTCAGGGTGACTGCCATAAGAAGCTCAGGGGTGTTTTTTGAGTAGGGAGCAACTGTGGATACTCCTAAACCGGCCTCCCTGCTACCGTTTAGGAGGACGGGTTTCCCGGTTTCTTAGGACAGACCTTGAGAACATGTCCGGAATCGCCACAGTAAAGGCAGAGACGCTGCCTGAAGCGCCTCTCTCTTTCTTCTGGGGATAAACGAGACCGTCCGACTTGCATGGGTTCATCCATAGGCAAAACTGGGTTTTGAAATTGAGGAGCCAGACGAGGAACCACTCGCTTAGAGACAGGACGTTCCTGGGTGCGTTCTTGATAACGTAGGTCTACTTTAATGCATAGCGCAATTAGGGTATCAAGATCAGAGGGGAGGTCCCGAGAAATTAGTTCGTCCTTAATACGGTCGATTAGACCTTGCCAAAAAGTTGCGACCAGCGCCTCGTTGTTCCATTTCAGCTCTGACGCTAAGGTCCGGAACTGGATGGCATATTGCCCAACAGATAAGTTGCCTTGACGCAGGTTCAGCAAGCTGGTGGCCGCAGAGGCTACCCTCCCAGGGTCATCGAAGACTCTCCTGAAAGCTTCAATAAAGGAGCCGGTGTTATTAAGAAGAGGGTCTCCATTTTCCCACAAAGGCGAAGCCCAGGCTAGTGCTTGACCACTCAGGAGGGAGATCATAAACGCCACCTTCGTTCGCTCTGAAGGAAATGCTCCTGCATTGCACTCAAACTGGATGGAGCACTGGTTCAAGAAACCCCTGCATTTCTTGGGGTCTCCATCGTATTTTTCAGGTGTGGGAATACGCATGCCAGAAGTTGCAGTGGATACCGTAACCACACTGGCGGACGCCCCTGGGGCGGTGGTAATGGCAGGAGCAGCAGGCAGGGAGCCTTGTAAGGCATCGAAGCGTGTAGCGATACCTTGAACACATTGTAGGAGATGTGCTTGGGCTGCTTCTTGCTGTTCTACTCGCTGAGCCAAATGAATGAGAAGGTCCCGGGCTGAGGGTTCCCCCGTTCCTTCGGTAGTCATCGCCAGAGTTTACTGTCACGACTAGTATAGCGTACCTGCTATCGTTGGCACTACTCGGAGGAAGGCGCGGAGTCTAACGTGCCCCTGGTGTTCACCAGGGACCCCCGCAAGGAGGTATGGGCTTGGCTGCAGGAAACACGCAGGTCGCGGTCCTTCCACGAGTCGGATAGCGAAGCACGAGAGGGATGTCAGACAGGCGGGTTCAGCAATGATGCGGGTAATGCAGGTACACAAGGAGAATGCAAACGGGGTGTGAGTCAAGCCGGGTCGATAACGTTCTGACAGCGAGGTACAAAGGAAGATCCAAAGGGGTAGTCAAGGCAATCCGGGTCACAATGGTCACAGGCAAACGGCAATAAACTGGAGGAAGGCAAGGGTCAGGAAACAGATAGACACAGGAACACTGGAACGCTGGAGGACAGGAAAGGACCTGAAACTCTGGCACAGGAGGTGAGGTCAGAGGCACTTAAATAGGGCTGCTAACCAATGCCCTCAGCACTAGTGGTGTTGTAATAGCTGTAGCGCCGTAGCGCTAGTCATAGGGCAGCGCCGTAGCGCTCTAAATCTGCAGCGTCCCGTTGCCTAGCAACGGAGACGCTTCTGGGTCTGGGCTGGCCGGCCGGGAGGAAGGGGAAATGACGCGTCTGGTTGCTAGGCAACCAGACGTTCTTGTATGGACGGGCGGGCGGCCGCCGAGCGGCGCCTGACAACCACAAATGATGTATTACAATTCATAAATGACTGGATATTCCTCACTTTTGTTACAGATGAATCTGAAAATGTTTTAGTATCTTTATGTACATACTTGCAAGCCTTACAATGCCCACAAGAAAAAAATCCTTTGACCGGGGTCAGCCATTTACTAGATTTATTCGCTACCTCTCTTAAATGTGAGGGAGCTAGCAATGTTCTTAATGTTGTTGATCTCTTAATAATAATTTGGGGATTCGTAGGTAGTAATCCTGATAATACTGGGTCAAGTTTCAATACAGACCAGTGTTTTTCCAGAATTCTAACAATCTTATGGCTTGCTGCTTTAAAGGTAGTCACAAACAAACATTTAAATGTATTAGACATATCTTTCTCTCTCTCCTTATATGTCAGCAAGTCTGTCACATTCTCTCACTTTTTCCAAACTAGTCAACAGCAAATTCTTGGGGTAACCCCGTTCTCAAAATTGCTTGATTAAAGCAGCTGCCTGTATCTCATATATATTTCTTTGTTTGTCCTTATCTACAGAAAAGAGGAACAAAATAAAGTTAGTTTCAAATAACAAAAAACAAACATGATATTTCTTTTGCTTTCAATCCTTATCATCGACCAACGACAGGAAATTAAACACAAGACAACATAAAACAAACAACAAAAACAAAAAACAAAACAAACAAACAAAAAAATCCTCAGTCTGCTTTCATTCCTCGGTGACCTGGAAAAATAACCTAGCAAAGGTTATCTACAATCCTTCTATTGTTCTAAGGCTATATAGCTTCATTGCAGTCTGGGTCAATTAACTAAGACCATTTGTCTGGACACAATGGATATCTCTCACCTACTGTATAGCACATACATGTGAAACCTGATTTTTTTTCTTCTAGGATTCCTGAATCTAACCCTTTGCATAGACACAACAAATTTCTTTTGTACACTTGTTTTTCCTGGCTGTACTTTATGCATGGAATAAAAACAAAAGTTTCTTCAGACTGTTTGAAGACTGGTCTTTTTTTTTTTCCTATTTCAGGGGGGGGGGGGGGGTTCTAAATTCAATCACACACCATTACACGAACACAAAAGACAATATACTTTAAGTTACTTAGCTTTAAACCTGAATAGTTACACTTAATACAGATTATCAGTTACATTTGCTATTTTTATAAGGTTTTTTTTGTTTTTGTTTTTTTATTTTATTCGGTTTTATACTTTCCTGCTTTGTGCTCCCTTCTCTTCGCTTTGCAACGCTTACTTCTGCTATGCATGTATTACCCTGCCACGTGTTACCTTCCTGTTGCCACAGTTTTAAGCAGTCATTATGTTCAATTCTCATTTTTGTTGATTTAACAACTGCACTTTATCTCTAACATTATTTAACACCTCTGATTCGAAACTACCAATCTTTGGAAAAGGTCTCACACAATCTTTGGTCATCTTGACCCATTTGTCACAGTACGCCGCTGCGTACGCACCATATTTCTTAAACTTAACATACCGCTCTGAACCGATCAGCCCTTCCTTAAGCAGCACCTCATTGACCATCTCTAGCATTTACTTAGCACCCATTGTGAAAACAGACATTTTCTCAACGCTTCGCAACATACCACTACCACTAGAGATTTTTATTATCCGTGTACGATTTCAACAGGCTACGTCCACTCACCTCCTAACACAGAGACTGGGAACACAGAAATATCAACTTCTCAATATCCTGTCCTACCAACACATCTGCTGAGTGTATTACTACTGGTAGCACTAGGGTTACCCAACCTTGCCAGTGTAATTCCTCCCGCTACTCACTAAACTTTGTGATTACTATTGGGGGTTCGCCGAAAACCTTTCGTTTTCGTTTCCAGTATACCTGCGCTGTATACCAATCCTCGGCTGTCCAGCCCATCTCATCAGACAGCAACCGATATTCCCTGTCACTTTCAACAGTAAATCAACTTTCACTTCAGAATCATACAATTCACATACACTTTCGTTTTTTGCACAGAAAATTAATTTCCCAAACAATAGTAATATCTTTTCAGAGGCTTTAACAAGTGATTATACTATACATATATAACAGACTATCAAAACGACTGCTTAAACACGTGGCAACAATACCGGAAATACACATACGCAATGCAGAAAATACACATACGCTGTGCAAAATAATTCACATTTAAAATGCAAAATGACAATAAAAAGAAACAGTTTTCTTTCTTGTCCCTAGATTCAAGTTAGCACTCCTTGGATTACACAAAAACGGACATTCGGTTTCACAACACAGAATGATAAACAGGTTTTGAACACATTTCGTTCTTACCCGTATATGACGCGTCTCTCCACCCTTTGTTGAGGAACTGAAATCCGTAGGCTTTGCGAATCTTCCGGTAGCGTAACCTTTGCTGCGAGCCCCCAAATTATTAAAGTAATTTTATCGCTTACAAATAACCATTGTCCAGTGCGATTGTTGTGGTTCCAACACACAAAGATATTTAATTGCAAAATATAGCAGAATTTACAGCAAGCCATTTTTACACATTAAAGTTGTTACAATAAAGCAGGAAAGTACACAAACACCGAATACATTACATTTTCCTTATAGTGTTCACCCAGGCATGGTCGCATGCAGTCAGATCAGAGAGAGCGATATCAAAGGCCAGCACGCTTGTATATAGTATACAGATAACACTTAGTGAGGTCTTCATTGGTCCAGGGTTAATGATATTCCATTTCCCTGCTGGTTATAGGTCAGTTCATTTAATCCTTTCAAAGGGTGAGTGGCAACTTCCCCCACATGTTTTCACTCTGAATTACTAGCTCAAACTGACCCACACAAAAAGTACTTTTGAGTATTAATCTCATATTGCTTGTATCTTGCGATCGCTAGATGCGATCGCTACTCTGTCCACACCGGGTTAATGCTGGTGAAATAAGCTTTAATATAAGACCAAACTCTTTACCTTTTAAAACAACTGAACCATAAAAACCATTACTATAGTATTATCTATGCATAAATAAACCATCTAATACATTTTACTAATAAATAAATGTGGATTGGAACCTTAATAAATATGAACTATATATAAGTGAATGTGTAAGTGTATGCATTATTTATCGTGCGATTGCGTCATGACACGTGGCGTACTAAATGCAATAGCAAGGTAAAACAATATTAATCAATATACTTTCTTTCATCCAATTCTTCGACTTTGACACCAGTAACAGGCTTTCTGTCTTTTGTTTCTTTTCAAAATGCCGTCCTGGTGCAGAAGCGCAGGCAGCGGTGTGTGCAATGATTGTGGCAGAAAACTACATCTACCAGCATGCATTGCATGCATTACAGCAGCAATAAACAGTATATTTGTCTCCTCTGTGACATCATCGACCAGCTGAATCCAGCTCCTCTGTGACCAAGCTGAATGTAGCTTGGTTGAATTAGATATTTGTCAAAAGTTACCTATACTGAGCTAACAGTTGTAGAGTAGGCAGTATAGAGTGAAGTGTGAAGTGTGAGGGTGTCGGCCAGACACATCCAAGGCTGTATAGCATTGCCTATTCCCCAGAGCAAGCAAACAAAACTGGAGTATTCGACAGATGGCAGGATAGTGATGTATCAAGGTTTTTCTATCATGAAAACTCCCACAATGTTATGTCTTAAAATATCCCTAAAACAGAAATAGCTTGATCAATATTGCTAGGTCATGCTTAAGGAGATTCCTGATAACACACAATAAATTACTAGGTTACAGCTCCTGATATGACCCCCTCTGCTGTTTGTGCTTAAAAGTGACTGCAGATGGGTTACCAGTTTCCATATATATATATATATATATATATATATATATATATATATACACAGTATTTAGATAGTGAGAAATATATTGTTGGGCATGTGAGTAACGTTGAGAGATCATGATGATATTGTATTACCTCCACAGTAATTGTTACACTACTGGGCAGCACGGTGGCTTAATGGTTAGCACTTCTGCCTTACAGCACTGGGGTCATGAGTTCGATTCCCGACCATGGCCTTATCTGTGTTGAGTTTGTATGTTCTCCTCGTGTTTGCGTGGGTTTCCTCCTGGGTGCTCCGGTTTCCTCCCAAAATCTAAAAACATACTAGTAGGTTAATTGGCTGCTAGCAAATTGACCTTAGTCTCTGTCTGTCTGTGTGTATGTTAGGGTATATAGATTGTAAGCTCCTATTGGGCAGGGACTGATGTGAGTGAGTTCTCTGTACAGCGCTGCAGAATTAGTGGCGCTATATAAATAGCTGATGATGATGATGTTCCATGCTGGTATTGTATTATCTTATCCATTTGTATTACTTGAGACTTGTCATTGTTGATTGCTTTTTGTATACCAATTACCTAGTTTTCCCAAATATTTGGATACCAAATTTGTGCAATAATCATGGTGCTATAGAGTTATAGTGGCAGAAAAAGTTAAACAGTTGGGGACTTCCCCACTTATTTGTCACTGTTTTCCATCAGAGACTCCGATAGGTGCTCATATATCTAATACTCAGGTAATATTTGTCAAAAAACCTGACTTACCCCGGCCAACCCTTCCTTTGTCCTACAAAACCCTATGTCAGGGTCTGATTATCCAATAGACTGACTAAGCTGCAGCCTAGGGCACAAGGCTTTGGAGGTGGTAAGATTTTGAGGGGTGGGCAAAATTGTGACAGAGAGAGGTGAAAACTGAAATTCATTTTAAAATATACGAGAATAGTTGTAACCCAAAAGAAAAAGGAAAAATTGTACGGTTTTGATCCTGACATATTCCCATGGTAAACGTAAAGACATTGGGCAGGGGCTTGAGGATAAACGAGTATGAGAGACAAGGTTTGTGACAGACCACCCTCCACCTTCACCTTCACCCCCAGTAGCCCTTGCCCATGCCTCCGCTCTGCTATACAGTTCTTATTTTAATGAAAAATAAATGAGTGACAAAGATTGCCGTGACCCGTTTAAAAAGCCAAATTGAGCTGAGTTTCGAAAAAACGTGATCGTAAACATTGGTGGGGGTGTGGGAGCTGCAGGAAGCTGTATTTTAAATTAACAATGAGTTCATATTTACTTTTACCCTGGCAAGGAAGGCAAGGAGGGGGGGCTCCGAAAATATCAGCCTAGGGTGGCATTAACCCTTACTCTGACCCTGCCTTATGTTGACCTTGCCCTTACCAGCATGCAATGCCCATCATAACCACAGTAATAATGATCCCTTTGAGATGGCATTATTACCATTGCAGGGGGTGCAGTAGCTGGGGTGCCCAGAGGTGAGGGGGGCCAGGTGATGTCAGTCCATCTGCTGCCTAAGTTCCCCCTCTGCTCTTTTCATCGTACGAGGGGGCCGGTGCATGCTTTGGTCCAACCTAGAGGCCTGGATTTTGCGTGAGTGGGGGTGCGGCCCAAACCAATATCTCTACAGTATCGCTATGTGGCCCAGCGACGGAATGTTACGCTCCTGATGCGGAAGTTACAGTTTAAACAGTGAAAACAGACATCTGAGTGGTTGCTATGGGTTAGAAGTCTTTTTTGCACTGTTTTCTAAGCAGCTATGTTTATAAACCATGCCTGGCCAGAACTGTTCTTCTAGACACACACAGCTGCTTCATCCCTCTTGCAGGAGAAGAAAGGCAGCACAAATACACACAAATAAGGATAGGTTTTAGGTGAAAGATTGGTTTAGAGATCGGTGACTAAAGGACGAGGTGTATGGAGAAGAATGAGCCAGGAATGGAGGAAGCTGCTGAATAAATGCATGGAGAGAGAAATAAGAGGATGTAATAGCTAGCAGGAGCAAAGTCAAGTGATTGACGGGAGGGAGAGCAGGCAGGCTTAGAGCTCAATAGACAGTCACAATGAAAAGTCCTTGTACCGGAGCTGGGGGCGAGAGAGCGCACGGCATTATCTGAGTGAATCCATTGCTCTCGTCTGTAACAATTGCAAATTGTAACCTTTGTGCTTGCCTGAGAACAGTCATGTTTTTACACATGTTCCTGTCATACTCATATTAGCAGTAATGGATTTTCTTTGTCAGATGCAAACAGCTCTGTATACGGATAGCTCAGTTACTAAATAATTGTTAAATCAGAAAAGGAAAACCATAGAGATCTCCTTAGAAAAGAATCTGCCCCATATATCCCACTATTACTCCATATAATCCCTCTTACTAACCCATATAACGCTTATTATTATTCCACCTTGTGTTCCATATTAACACTTTTATTACCTATTATAACCCTCCTTTACTCAATAAAAGCTCTCTAATAACTCCTTCTAAACTCCCATTACATCATATCACACCTCCTATTTCTCCAGTGAGCCACTCTTTTTACCCAATATAACGCCCTTATTACTTCACAACCACTATTACTTAATATAACATTCCCTATTACACAATATAACTCCCTTATTACTCCACAGCCACTATTACTTAATATATTGTTCCCTATTACCCAGTATAACTCCCTTATTACTCCACAATCGCTATTACCTAATATATTGTTCCCTATTACCCAATATAACTCCCTTATTACTCCACAAGCACTATTACCTAATATATTGTTCCCTATTACCCAGTATAACTCCCGTATTACTCCACCACCACTATTACTTAATATAACATTCCCTATTACCCAATATAATTCCCTTATTACTCCACAACCACTATTACCTAATATAATGTTCCCTATTACACAATATGGCTTCTCCTACTACATAATATAACCCCTATTGCAACTTCATGTTAGCCATCCTACTAGTCAACATTACCGATCCTAATATCACTACTGATCCTAATAATATTACTATTATTATTGTTATTTATTTGTTGCCACAAAATTCTGAAGTGTCGTACCATGTGAAATGAAACATACTACAAATACATAGAGGACAACAGACAAAATACAAAGCAGTCAAACTCAAAAATAAGGGACATTTAAGAGGGAATAGTGCAAGATTTGCATGAGATTTAGCATAATACTAAAAATAAGGCATAACAGGTAATGTTTATAACAAGCAAGTGTCGTACAGAACATGTATGATACAAGGGTGCACCAGTGGATGATGTTGGAGCTAACAGGAGGGGAGATTGTCTTGCTTGTTAGGGCTTTCAAACTAGTGAGGAGTGAGACGAGAGGTGGGCCATGAGGAGTGAGACGAGAGAGGGGCCATGAGGAGTGAGACGAGAAAGGGGCCATGAGGAGTGAGACGAGAGAGGGGCCATGAGGAGTGAGACGAGAGAGGGGCGATGAGGAGTGAGACGAGAGAGGGGCGATGAGGAGTGAGACGAGAGAGGGGCCATGAGGAGTGAGACGAGAGGTGGGCCATGAGGAGTGAGACGAGAGGTGGGCCATGAGGAGTGAGACGAGAGGTGGGCCATGAGGAGTGAGACAAGAGGTGGGCCATGAGGAGTGAGACAAGAGGTGGGCCATGAGGAGTGAGACGAGAGGTGGGCCATGAGGAGTGAGACGAGATGTGGGCCATGAGGAGTGAGACGAGAGGTGGGCCATGAGGAGTGAGACGAGAGGTGGGCCATGAGGAGTGAGACGAGAGGTGGGCCATGAGGAGTGAGACGAGAGGTGGGCCATAAGGAGTGAGACGAGAGGAGGGCCATGAGGAGTGAGATTAGAGGT
This sequence comes from Mixophyes australis, assembly GCA_036250195.1. NCBI lineage: Eukaryota > Metazoa > Chordata > Amphibia > Anura > Limnodynastidae > Mixophyes > Mixophyes australis. The sequence goes on along the minus strand of JAVHZZ010000322.1, from coordinate 17,542 downwards.
GGGCAATGAGGAGTGAGACAAGAGGTGGGTTATGAGGAGTGAGACGAGAGAGGGGTGTTGAGGAGTGAGACAAGAGAGGGGCTAATTGGTGTAAGACGAGAGGTAGGCGAGGAGGAGTGAGACGAGAAAGGGGTGAGGAGGAGTGAGACGAGAGGCAGGCGAGAAGGAATGAGATGAGAGAGGTGCGATGAGGCGGGAGACGAGAGGTGTGTGATGAGGCATGAGATGAGTGGTAGGCGATGAGGAGCGAGACGAAATTTGGGCGATGAGTAAGATGAGAGGTGGGCCATGAGGAGCAAGATGAGAGGTGGGTAATGAGGAGTGAGAATATGGGCAGAGGCGGCTGGGCCAGCGATAGTGGAGTTAGGGAGCAGATATATAAACCTTACATTTTACTCATATCTGCTAACAGCAACAATTTTCAAAGTACAGACCCAATTTCTCAGTAACCATAAGAGATGTGGCCTTGCCCAAAATCGTTGTGGATGTATTTGGTCATTGATTAGGCGCATCAGAGTCATGTTCTAATTTGTCCCAGTTTTCCAATCAAGAATATTGGAAGGAAGGCAATACTACTTATATTCCTAAAAGATAAAACAGTTCTCTTTTTATCTATGTAACCGCTCCAATTACTTTATATAACCCTTCCTATCACTGCATGTAACCTTGCTCTATTATTCCCTATAATGCTGCTAGGAGAAGTCACACAATGGCGACTCCGTCAATGACTGGGGAATGCAGCGGTGATAATTATGGCCATGTGTCGGGATTGCTAAATGTCAGTTGTTCTTTGAGTTTCCTATGTAAGGGCATCAAAGTAAGTTCCAGTTTATGTGGGAAAATTCCTGGTCCTCTTCTAAAGTAAATGTTGTGTGCAGGTGGTGCAGAATATATTGGTGTCATACTTGTTTGTTTGTGTCATACTTGTTTGCTCCCTTCATTTTGTTTCCTAACCTGTACTACCTCCAGGCAGTTAAATAATGAAAATATCAGGCCAATTTGTCTAAAAAATGTCTACAGGCACAGGCTAAATCAGGAATGTCCCTATCATGTGCATGTTCCATCCCCTGGAGCTCATTTAAATCTCTTGTCTCTCAACACAACACATCAGTACATGGAAACTTTCCCATGCACTGCCCCAGGCACACATTTTTGCAGCTCTTAAACTTTTTTTTAAATAAAAAAAAAAAAAAAAAGTGATACCTTCCTCATTTTGTTTTATAACCAACTACATAGCGCAATTTAAATTCTGTTTGCTGAATATAGTGATTGGTACCTTTTCTTATTCAGTATTTATGGCCATCTGTGCAGTACCACGAATCTTGTTCAGTATTCTGCATGCATTTTATTAGATCTGTTCTCGTTCTGTACATATGGACAATAGCACAGAACCATATCTCCTGTTCTGTATTCTGGATGTAATTTATAGGACCTGTTTACATTCTGTACATTACCACTTCACTTGTTTTGTACACTGGCTGTAATTCTCATTACCTTCCCCTTATTATCTATAATTTATATTTAAACTACAGTAGAGCTGTATATATATCCCCAGGATATATTTGCAGTAAATGTGTGTTATTAACAGATGTAACCTGTGACAGTAGTGTGATTAATTTCATTTTTATTTTATGCATTTGTCCTCCTATAGAACTGACCTTTATTCAGAAATAATTTTCATGTGTGCCTGTGCTAAGCTGGACTGTGTTTGATATGCTGGCATGTAATATTTTCTCTATTGCCAGCTAAAAGCAATAGACAGTGGTGTTCTACTGTTGCTATGTAACACCCTAGACTTCCCATAAGAGTCTCTTTCTGCATCTTCTATAACCACATCAAAGAAAATGTACAGTTGGCACGTGTTCTTTTTACAGAGTGGTCCAAGTGATTCAATGATTTTTCTTCAATTTGAACCTGATTTTGTGACTTCTGATTGGGTTCCTTCAATACATGGGTACCAAGGGTGAAAAAAGATGTATTACCCCTTTTCCTAGCACTCTGAATGGGGTGGTGAAATGTTGTCTCCACCCTCTTTTACACAGTATGCTGAACTGCAGATGGATCCACTGGGGGTTGACTCAGGAATCCCCTTGTACCCAACCACACTCACCCACACACTATGGTTATGAACAATCAAATGGGTGTTTACTTGGGGGCAAATTAATGGCTAAGGCAGATTTAATGAAGAGGAGATTCTGGACTGGGTAAACAGGCAACAGTACGGTGAACAGTAATGACAAAAAATACAAAATGGCCGACACATGGTTCCCAAACTCTTCCACAACTCCCTTATACACAGTATGAATAGCTATAAATCAACAATATCTTAAAGCAATAATCACAGTCCTAACACTATTTACTAGTTTATACTAGTTTATTAACTATTTAACGTTGGTGCACTTGTAGAAATGTTAGTAACCGGGGCTACATAAATTTTGTATTTTTAGATGTACATGTTATAGATCTCTGATTATTTGAATGCATGTATATCGCTGACATGTTAATCAGTCTATGATATATGTAGAGACTATGATTAGGAGATCTACTTTGTGAAATTAGAGGTATAGGGCCTGATTCATTAAAGCAAACAAAGCAAAAAAAAAGGAGTAAACCATGTTGCATTGGAAGGGGAAGTAAATTTAAAATGCAGGGACAGATTTATTGTTGGGGTAGAGCATGTCCTAGATCAGTGTTTTCTAAACCCAGTCCTCAGGGATCACTAACAGTGCTTGTTTTTCATATCTTTTTGCTGGAGCACAGGTGTATTCAATACTGGTTGACAACTTTTGAAAGATCCACAGGTGTTATAATTATTTCACTTGTGACCTGGGAAACCTGCACTGTTAGGGGTCCCGGAGGACTGGGTTTAGTATGGGCCGTGGTATTGTACAGGCTGTGGTTCAGCTCTGGATGTACTGGGTACCACATGTTAATTGACCTTGGTATGGTACGTGTGTTGTGGTTCAACCCCGGAGGTAATCCAGAAGTATTCGGTCGGTATGAAGAGGGCACGGTTTGCTGTTCAGCGGCTGAGAAACCTTTAACATGGCAGGTGAACACTGTACAGGAGAAGCAAAGTGGTAAAGCACACATTTACGTAGTCAGGATTTTGGAACTCGTGCCCTTTGAAGAGGTGACTTAGGTTTGGTGCAAGTACAACTCATCTGGGCTGACTTGCTGTGCATTACGATTAGCCAAGAGGGGTACGAGTTCCGGGATGCCTGGAGACGGCTGTCCCCCGTTAAGTTTAAGAAACAGTGTGCGCTTATGGATGGGCAAGGCCGAGTACAGTGTTCTCCCACCACCATTGCAGCTTCGGTTTAAGTTTAAATAAACAAAAAGTTATTTGCCAACAAGTTGGTGTTGTGTCTTTATTATTTATTACTTAAGAGTTAAGGTTAAGACTAATGTTGTTTATTGATTATGTTATCAACCGTAAGCATTTTATGGGTATTATTTATTAGAAATATAGAAAGATAGATAGATAGATAGATAGCTACTAGAAAATATATGCTTTTTATCTAGTAATAGAAATTACTTAAAAATAGACATTCCCTTTCCACTCCTAAAATCCTTTAAGATAAGCTCATATGATTGATCTTTTTGTTCCTTATAACTTGTGATTAGAAAAGCTTTCTGTGTTTCCACTTACGCTTCTAAAGTAACCAAAGACTTTTTTGGGCCTAATTGATTCCGAGTTCTCTTCTCCTATTTAAATTTTACCCTTAAACCGTCTCCTCTCCCAGCCTTCCGTTTTCATAACGAAAGCCAGACTTCAAAGTTTGGAAAGGTGACACATCCTTAATTGTGGATGCTCAGTGTACCAGATTTACCATCATATTAAACCGTGACTTCATTTGATCATTGATAGATCAAAGGGTTACTCAAATCTTTCAAAGTAACCAAGACTCAATTACAGGTCTATGGGATGCGTAGCTCATATTTGTATCACTAGTTCCATTTTTAAAAGTATGATTTTCTTGCACATGAATAGCATGCTGATCAAGATAGAAAGGGGTGGGAGTCATTAAACGAGCTGCTTATCTTATGTTGCAGAGCTTTCTGTTGTCATAGGCACTTTGTAACTCAACAATTTTGCAACTTCCTTTGCAAACTGTTGTTATACAGACTTACCAACTTTTACTTTATCCCAGAGGGAATGGGCGCCCCTGTCATGATTCGCGATACTATGTGGCAGGGCTTAATGGCACGATTCGCGGATCCAGGAGTGTGCCTGCATTGAATTTCGGGGAGTCATTTCTGGATAGTAGACATGTTTGTTGTTATACATTGTGAAAATTTTATATGACACTAATGCAATATGCACCATTATGACCCCGATACAGACTCTATGCCAGCTAAGGAGTTTATAGAAATCAATAGGATCATTTATCATGCATGTAGATATGGCCACTATCAGCCTGTGTGAGCAGTCATAGGATCTTAGTAAATGCGTAATCTGTCCATTCAGCCTTAGGCCAAGTACACACTACAGGGTTTTCAGCCGATTATCGGGCATTTGGCCCGATATCGCATTAGTGTGTACGCTCCAACGATGAACGGTTATCGTTCCAAAGCACATTGTATTGTTTCAGTTGATTTTTAAACCGAACGAAAATTCTCATTCAACGATGGAATAATGTTGTTCCAATCCTGCATTGTGTATGCACTGATGACCTGCAGGGTCCATAGATCTCTATGGAGTGTGCAGAGTCTCGATCATTTCGGCCGATGGTTATGACAGGTGAAGAGCACAGATCTGAAGATTAATCTTGTAAAACGTGTTTAGTGTGTACACATGAATCGACATGCTGATCAGGACCTTTTTTTTTTCCAGTCGTTGGTAAAATCATTAACGATATCGCCCTGGGAGAAATTTTCTGCAGTGTGTACCCAGCCTTAGTACTACCCAGCCAGATCATAAGTTAATACTTAGGAATATCTTTTGTTCTAAGTCAGAGGGTCTGAAATTGTTCCCTCCAGGACCCATGATAACATTTCACTATAAAAGCTTCAAGACCTTTGATTCATGAAATTTGACCTTATCTAAATTGTAAATTATGCTGATCCAGATGAAGGCTACACAAAACCCAGTTGTGGATTGAATTTTTTAATTAATAATGGATTTGTGTTCATTTATTTTCTGTTTTCTACAAAATAACTATGTTATATTTGTTTTGTTAATATATGCAATAACATCACAATATTTATGAAAATATATCCAACAATTAGGAAATTTTAGACAGTGCTTGGCTGCTCTCCAATTCTTCCTATCCCCATCATATACTCGGGCAATGCTTCGTGCACTATTGTTAAGGGGACACAGCTCTCCCCTTTTCGAGCAGAACCGTGTGAAGCGACACATACCTCACGACTGTCCCTACAATCAGGACAAAGTCCTGACTGAGTGTGTCAAACTGTCCTGCTCTCTCCTACCTGTTCTTGCTGCTTTCAATTCTTGGGGGGAGATGGCTGTGAACAGTACAGACAGAAATGATCTGCACACAAGCTGCAAAGTGGCTGGTCCCGGGGCAGGGTCCAGCCACCTCAAGCATACAGTACCTCAGGTGGGGAGGGGGGTTTACAAGCACTAGGAACCCCTCTCGGTTTGCCTATGAATTGTACCACACCAATAGCTGTTCAGAACTGCTTGTCACTAATGACTGCTTTATGAATGTCTGCTGACAGTGCTGCTGCCTTACTATAACCACCTACACTTTCCCCACCAGCAGATACATTTGTTATCCCACTACCCTATGTGTCAAGTGTTCCCTACACCAGTTAGATGGTAAGCTCATTTGGGCAGGGTCATGTTTATCTTTGATTTCATATCATTCTATGTAATATGTCTGTATCATGGCCCCCTCAATGTACAGCGCTGCGTAATATATCAGCTGATGAAGCTGATATATTACACAGCTGTCCATAGTTCCAATTTCACATTATCTACACACCTCAGTGTCACAAATATCTAGATACTGGAAATTTTTCCTATCCTTTACAAATATGTGATCTCGCAAGTCCCTTGTAGCCAAAAAAATTGAAATTAATTAATTCAGTTTGAAGCCAGCTCCAGCACTCTTTCCTAACTTCAATACTAGATGATTTAACTTTTTAGAGACAATAATTGGTGGGAATCAAAGAATAAAAATAACAAATTACTATTCATTAGGAACTCCAAGAACTCCAACAACTAAAAATAAATGTGTGAGTCCAGCATAAATGAATAAAGGTGAGAAATCTGCTGCTGTTAAATAATTAAAATAAACCTGTAGCAATTATGTCAGAAATGTAATAGAAGAAATGGAACAGAACGATTTATTTGTTTTAAGACACTAAGGGCCTGAGTCATTAAGGAAAGTAAAGCATAAAAAAGGAGTAACTTTACATCTGGGCAAAACCATTTTGGATTGGAGGGGGATGTAAATTTAAAATGTGGGGACAGATTTATAGTTTGGGTAGGACATGTCCTAGATCTACTTTAAATTTCAGTGTACAAATAAGCTATCAAGTATTTGTGTGCTACATGAAAAAAACAGCCAGTATTTTCCTTATGTGCAAAATAATAAACTAATTTGCACCCCTTGTATTGTAACATGGTTTGTTCTGGAAAACATTTACTCCTTTTTTGCCTTACTTTCCTTAATGACTCAGGCCCTTAGCCACTAACCCTCCTAGACAGGGACTCCTTTGCCCATCCTACACACTGGAACCCGGACTATCATCATCATCATCATCATTTATTTATATAGCGCCAACATATTCCGTAGCGCTTTACAATTGACTATTGTTTTTATATCCTCACTCATAGCATTTTATTACATAACTCTCTGTTACATGTGTCCAGTAGATGTAAACGTGTGGAGGGAAATCCATAGACAAATGGGGCATGAGCTACTGATTTGTGCCAATCCAGATTGCAGGCATGTATAAAGAACCTGTGTGTAGCCTGGGATGATTGAGGTTGTGTTCTAATTGTTTTCCTGATTCTTGAATCAAGAATGGCAGGTTGTTATGAGTACTGGGTTTTGCAAGAATAGATGATGGGTATAATCCCTTTTATTGAAGCAAACACACTTGGTTGCAGAAAATGATGGAGTCTTCAATAACAAAACACAATCCAGAAACACAAATAAATAAACAGAACACCGTTGAGGTATAACAGGATATAAACAAAAACTTACAGTGCAGTAGAATACTTAGGCATTTGCAAATGCTGCAACAAAATGCTGGAGGAATCCTAGGTAAACTGTGATTTTGGAAGGATGCTGGAAGGTAGAGCCAAAGCTACACTGAAACACAAATTGATGAGCAGAAAGTCCAAGACACAGGATAAGAACAACAACAATAATCAATAACCAGCAAGGTACATGATGAGGGGCAGGAATAAATAGTCAGGTAAACAGTAGCAGAAGATTAACTCCTGCAGATGTGGTGAAAATGTCCAAAGTCATAACAGCACCACCTCTAGTTACGTAGAGGTACTGCGGTCTTGATACAAAACAGGACAGAGTCCTAAAGGACACGGGGCTCTGGAGATAGTGGTGGACTATATTGTGTTTTGGTCTTTAGTGGTAGGACAGTTGTTGAAAAAGTCCATCCAATTCCTGGCTTCTGAGATACAGGGATCTTTTCATCAATAAGTGGAGAGCTCTATTAACAGTGGAAAAAAGGTATTTACGCTAGCGATTGTGCCCGTTATCACATCACCCAATATATTAAAAGTTATTGCCAACAATAACATTGTTTCGCCAGTGATGGGTTCCCTATGCCTTTGCTTGTGTCGCGGCGTTACTTGAGTCACTACAATACCTTTTCTGTTATTGCCGTCTCAGGATCACGGTAAGAGAGCAAAATCTTTTTTTTTTTAAATACTTTTTTTAAAACACCATCTGTGTTGTCTCGCGTTACTGACTGTCTTTCTGCCATTTCATCTTGGATGTCTTCTCGCCAACTCAAACTCAATCTTTCAAAAACTGAATTAATAATATTCCCACCCAAGAACAGAAGCTCCCTGCCTGACATTTCTATTTCTGTTGATAACATGACCATAAATCCCACCCCGCAAGCTCGTTGCCTAGGTGTAATCCTTGATTCACAACTGTCATTTATTCCCCACATCAACTCTATATCTAAATCATGTTACATACACCTAAAGAACATTTCCAGAATACGCACATATCTGACACAAGACACCGCAAAAACATTAATTCATGCACTCATCATCTCCCGCATCGACTATTGCAATTCCCTCCTTACTGGTCTTCCCAAAGTCAGACTTGAACCCCTACAATCTATTTTGCATGCAGCGGCTAGACTGATTTTCCTTACAAACGTTATTCCTCTGCTGAGCTACTCTGTCAGTCTCTACATTGGCTGCCTGTATTTCAACGAATCCAATATAAAATTCTTCTACTAACATACAAGGCCATCAACATAATTGCACCGACATACATTTCCTCACTTGTCTCGAAATATCTCCCTACTCGACACCTCCGTTCTGCACAAGATCTACGTCTCTCCTCCACTCTCATCACATCCTCCCATTCTCGGTTACAGGATTTTTTCCGGGCTGCACCTACTTTGTGGAATTCCCTCCCTCGCACAGTAAGACTTTCCTCTAGTCTTCAAACCTTCAAGCGTTCACTGAAAACCCACCTCTTCAGACAAGGTTATGATAGTCCTCAACCATCATCTTAATTTTCCTAGATCCTATATCTCAGGAAATATAGTATTTTCTGATCAATGTATACGATGTAACATCTGCTGTTTATTACATTTGCTGTCAATTTATAGCTCCACACATTTAATAGTAAAGCTATAGCAAGTGCAGCGAAAAGCAGTCATGGCATCAGATTATTTTTAGAATATCCCTGAAACAAAATACTTTAAAAGACATTTTTGCAAATTGGGTCTCCCAGCAATCCTGCATAAATAGAGGAATGTTTTAATGACCAATTACATTCTCCTGTTTTGTCTTCTTTTTTTCTTAAAAAAAAAAAAATACAAAACATTTTATCCCTTCTTAAATGTCCATTTATATTATTTTTATTACATGGAAATGAAATGTTCTCAAGAGAGATGAGAGATGTATGTCGGTGCAGTTTCTTTAATGGCTTTGTATGTTGGTAGAAATATATTATATTGGATTTAGTAAAGTACAGGCGAGCAATGTTGGCATTGACAGAGAGGAGCAGCAATAGAACAACGCTTTACAAGTAAAATTAATCTAGCCGCTGCATTCAAAATAGATTATAGGGGTGATGAAGTCTGGTTAGGTGGGATTTGCAATAGTCCGTAAGGAAGATCACGAGGATATGAATCCAAATTTTTGCAGTGTCTGGTGAGATATGTGCCTGTTCTGGAAATGTTTCTTAGATGTGTATGCAGATCGGATGTGGGGAACAAATGGGAGTTTTGAGTCCAGTATGACACCTAAACTGAAATCTTTGGTGGTACAGCTTGTTGGTGTGTTGTCACCAGAGATAGAGAGGTCAAGTAGGTAAGTAGGTGCGATTGTCATTAGCTCAGTTTTTGATAGATTAAGTTTGAGGTGGTGAGAGGGCATAGAAGATGAAATGGCAGAAAGACCTTCAGTAATGCAGGACAACACAGATGGGCGAGAGATTGGGAGAGGATAGATGAATTTGGATGTCCGCATAAAGGTCATACTGAAGTCCAAAAGACCGTATTAGTTTTCCAAGAGCAGTGGTTATAGATAAAGAAGAGACACTCTAGGGCCGAGCCCTGTGGACCTCAAGCTGATAGAGGTGGTGGAGAGAAGGTGCATCCAGAGAAATTAACAATGAAGGAGTAAAATGAGAACTAGGAGAGGAGAGTTAACTTATCAGTAACTTACTGGGGCGCCCTGAGATAACCAGTGGTGCAAGGCAGCAATGCTAACCACTGGGCCTCCCTGTATAGTGCAATACTATTGTCTGCTGTCACAAATAGCACATAATATTGAGTCGGGAACAGTTGGGCAGCTCATTGGAGACACAAGTGCCCCTCTATATTATATTGTTGTTGGGCAGTAGAGAACAAGAAGCCCTGCTCTTTCCAATGCTATATCAAATTATGACCAGCACTGAATAGAGTGTTTTTAACTCTAGTTACCCTTTTGGCTCTGTAGGACATGGGCCTATTGATTTGAAATGATTTGTCTGCTATGTCTTAATGTCTTCCGGCTGCAGGAGTCTCCATCTTCATCATCATCCTCATCATCATTCATAAGGATCCAACAAATTGTACAAAAATCAAATAATATATAGAAATCGAACAAAAATGAATAGAGAAGTTTCAGACATGTGACTGAGTGTAGAGAGAAAGAGAGGGTAATGCTGAGAGAATGGGAGCTGATAGTGCAAGAGATTAGTATCAGGTGGGGTTGGATAGATTATAATGAAAAGGTGGGGTTTGAGATAGCGTTTGAAAGTTTGGAGGTTGGGTGAGAGTCTGATCAGGTGAGGTATGCAGTTGCATAAGAATGGAGCAGCACAAGAGAAGTCTTGGAGGCAAAAGTTGAGACATGGTAATCAGAGAGTAAGTGTAGCACAGAGCAGAGGCAGATCTATGAGAACATAAGGGAGAGTTTTTCACTACATGGTCAGAGATGTATAAGGAGGAGGTCTTGCTGATGACTTTTAAGATGAGGATGACTAGCTTGAATTGGATTCATGAGGTTATGGGAAGCCAGTGGAACTCTTTACAGAGTGGTGTATGATTTGAGGAATGGTGAAAGAGGAAGATGTTTCTTTCTGCGACTTTTTGGATGTATGGGAGTGGGGATAAATGGGGGAGGGGAAGGCCAGATTGTAGGAGCTTGCAGTAGTCAAGGTGGGAGATACCGAAAGAATGAATAAGAGTTTTGGTAAAGTCCTGATTGAGGAAAGCATGTATTCTGTCAATGTTTTGAAGAAGGCAATGCAAGGGACATGATTCGTGAAGCACAACTGAGGGATGAGCTGTGTTTGTCAGCAGGCATGGTGGACTGGGGTGAGTGTGATGTTGAAGGAGACTAGAGGGGTGTACTGACACTGGGAAGAGGGAAGCTGATGAGCTCAGTTTTAGACATGTTGAACTTCAAGAACTTTTGGAAAAGGCAATTGGACACAAGTGTTGGGAGAGTCAAATAGACACACAGGATAAAAGAGAAGGAGAGAGCTTGGAGGAGGACAGGTACATTCGGGTGTCGTCTGCATCGAGGTGGTAGTGAAACCCAAAATGAGATTATTAACTCACCAAGAGAAGAGGTATAAAGAGGGAATAGCAGGGGGACAAAAGCAGAATTTTGAGGGATCCTGACAGATAATGGGAGTGAGAATATCTACAAGATGAGGCCTTCCACATTTCTTAACACCCCTCTGGTTTTATATGGAAGCACATCGATTTGTCAAGGCCAAGATGGCAGTGTCTGCGTTCAATAGGAATAGTTCGGCAGATCAGGGGTGTTCCTTAATAAAGTAGTAAACCCACTTTTGCTCCAGCATGCAAAATGCAACATTATTTTGCAGCAGCAGCTTATTTACATGGGATAAAGGGATAGTGAGTTACACAGTTACAGGGAACTTCCTGCGTTGTGGGAGGCCGTACAACTCTTTTCTGCTTTCAGAAGTAACTTGTGCCAGGGTCTCATCGTATACTATTAATGGGATGCCTTATATTCTTTCCATTCGCACCTCAAACAATGTAGTAAAAAGCTACAACACACAAAAAGTGAGACATGTAAAAGAGCCAGTCTTAATGTCTCCTCAATCTCATGATTCATGCAAGAAATAAACGGGTATAAACCTGAACAGTATTTTAGGATAAAAATGGAAATGTTTAAATGAGTAAAGGGGGTTGTTCTTCAGGGCGAGTAGGTTGGACTTTGAAATGTCATCTCACTCCTTTTCCAGAGTCCGGTCCAAAGACCGCTAAGTACGAGTGTATGCTAGCCGGAGAAGTAAGCTCTGGTGTGCACTACAATAAGCTGTACCATTTCCCCTAAGTTGTTATTAGGTTAATATCTCCTCTTGCACTGGTTGTGAATTGATTGTCTGTATTCTCTTGGTTGGCTGCCTCCACTGTGTGTAGGCGAGGAGTGCACAATAAAGGAACGGCCCTGGGAAAACTGGGCATTATGGGAGTTATTTAAAATAGCAGTAGTGCCGGAAACATTTATACTGCAAGAAATGTTCTGCCTGGCTGGATATTTTATAAGCAAGATTAATACAAAGGCACTCACGTCAAGACTGTAACACTCCGTGCCTATACCTTCCTTAGGAAAATATCTAAAATAAACGTAACATTTTGTATTGGAGACAAGCACCTTGCCATTAAAAGGAAAAAGCTGCCACGTTTTTATATCTGGCTTGCTAGATTAGCCTAAGTAGGAAAAGAGTCTTGTTAAATGGTTTATATCACCCTTAAGTGGGTCTCATCTGAATTGTAAGAAATGCACTGGCAGTTTCTAAAGGACGAGTGTGTAATTCCATGACTAAGCCCGTATTGTGATTAGAACAGTTATATTTATAATGGCTTCTAAACAAGCTTATACTTTCAGAGCACTGAGTGGTATCCAACTCCTTTTATGTGTGGTTCTTCTGAAATGAGCTCCTTTCTTGTAGGTCTGGTAGGGAAAAAAATAATCATGCTAAATGAATTTTCATAAAACATATAGAAACTGCTCCAGTCTAAACGTAGTGGGGTCCAATGGACTTTAACTCAAGTACGTTGTTAACCTTATGCAACCTGTGGCTGGGAGGGGATGCTGGGACTTAACATTGTGACGTCACCCAGGCTTGTCATCATAAGGGCTTGGGAAATTCATGACACTCCTGTATCTGAGTAATTCACAAAAAGTCAGATGCTTCACTTTTCCATATTGAACGCTATTGTCTGAGTAGCAGTTCTCATGTGATTCTAGGGATGTGTGCAGACCCTTTAAGTGATTATTAGGTCAGTCTCGTGTTGGGACAATGTAATTTGATCAAAGAACAAGTCCAGTGTTGGAGCAAAGTGTTTTAATGTCAGTAATGTTTAATGAGTAACTTTGCACCTTAGCAAAACCATGTTGCATTGCAGACGGAGCTAAATTTAAAATGAGATGGCGTATTTATATTTGGGGTAGGGCATGTCCTAGATCAATTTTGTATTTCAGTGTACAAATAATCTATCAAGTATTTGTGTGCTACATGAAAAAAACAGACAGTATTTAACTTATGTGCCAAATAAAAAAATAATTTGCACCCCTTGCATTGTAACATGGTTTTGTCCAAGAGAAAACTTACTCATTTTTTTCCCCTTACTTTCCTTAATGAATCAAGCCCAATGAGTTTATACTCTATTATGAGAGAAGAACTATATTATTTTGAACATTAATACATACTGATAACCAGTAAAAAACTTAAATGGCAAATGCTGACAGACCTGTTTTATGCCACATTCAGAATAATGTTTTATCTCTCTGTTTTAGCTAAAACACCACATTAGAGTCTACAGGGAAATCTAAAGCTCGAACAAGTGATAAGCGGTTCAGCGGCCGGTGACAGAATAAGGCCAATTGGATGAGACCGTAATTGATTGGTAGTGTTGTCCCTGGTTCTGGAAATTCTGTTTGTGTTGTTGTAAAAATAAGTACGTCAGTTTTATGGCGCTCAGCAGTGTTTTACCTACAAACATCCTCTGCTCGCTGATACAGCCATTTTTATGTGGAATTTTAAAGCCTAAGGGCTAGATTTACTAAGCTGCGGGTTTGAAAAAGTGGGGATGTTGCCTATAGCAACCAATCAGATTCTATCTGTCATTTTGTAGAAGGTACTAAATAAATGAAAGCTAGATTCTGATTGGTTGCTATAGGCAACATCCCCACTTTTTCAAACCCGTAGCTTAGTAAATCTAGCCCTAAAAGTAAATTTCTTGGCCCAGCTTTTTTTCAGTCATTCGCTAGCTCAGATATTTACAGTCAAAAAGAAATCGAATAATGGTAACGCGGGCCTAGAGAAATGATATCAAATTCGTAATGACTTGCGTGTATGCAGACTCACATCGCGAACAATGGATTGTGTGTTGGGGTCAAAATGGGGGCCTAGCGAAGGGAATTAAATTATAGGAAATTGGGAAAATATTTTTTTTCTGATAATGATTTTCTTATTCTGTAAATGTGAAGAGAAATTGTCCAATGACAATTTCTGAGGTATAATGCTGAGCTTTTCTTGTGAGAAAAAAAACATCAGTAAATGACAATCAGAAAGCATTTTTTACATACAGTCTTTCTTTGTGTAGGATGAGGGAGACGTATAATAGAGAATAAAGCTGGTCTCGTCAGAATTATTAAGGTAGAGATTTTATTACTTGTCATGGATGTCATGGAAATTAATTATGCTTTACACCGTGAGTGACAAGATATCACAGTTTATGTGCATGGATGCCTCAATGCACCATAGTTGTACAGTAGCCTGATATAACTGATGAAGGAGAGCTCTACTCCCCCCCTCACAGTTTTATGTTACTATTTACAGATTACTGTACATCAGGGACAGTGTGCAATAAGGGCAAGAGTGCAGCTACCCCCTGGGCCAGTCTTGGTTTACAGATATGGGATCTGTCACTGAGACATTAACAGGCTGTCTTTCATTACTGCACATAGTCAACCAGAAGGGCACATTGACAAAGATTTCCATTCAATTTCCTGTAATAATACTTTATTGAATACGTCTACTAGACTGAGTAATATGCAGAAAAGACAATGCGGAGACATAGATACAATAGAAAGAGACATATCTGTTTAATATTCATGGCCAACGGTGTAAAGGAATGCAGTCATATGAGTACTGACATATCACATTTTTCCTGATGGATGTGAATATCCAGGATGCTTCATGCTATCTTCACATGCTAAGGAGACCCCTTGGGTGCCATAATAAGGCTGCAAGGCAGAGACCAATGTCCCCAGATTTACAAGATATTCAATACATAAGGATTGGGAAGAGATGCTCTGCAGTCTAATGGTAACAGCTCATTTCAAAGGGAAATATTAATATCCGGCATTTGTACTTGACAATGAGCTGTTTACAGGAAGTTCAGAGGCATTGTGTGACCCTTTTATCAACACTCCGTTTCACTCAACTTTATTAGTACTTCTAGAATATAAACATCAATGAAAATTGTAATTGAAAACCAGACTTGCTAATTTACATCTGAATGCTGTAAATGCGCTAAAATGACGGTATGTGTAAACATAATGCAGGCTTCTATGTCACAGAGCTCTAAAGATGTGTCTTAAGAGGATATTTGAAGGATGCAACAATGACAGAGAGTCTGATGATGGCCTTTGTGTAGAAAGATGAACGGCAAATAGAGAAGTGTGTTAGGATCTCTCAAAATAAAATCAAATTCCCAGAATATATTTATAATTAATGCGTTACCTATACCTTAGCTTTTATCTATGGTGGATTTACCCTTAGATGTACACAGGTTTTGCCTCTTTGGCTAGAATTGTATTCAATGCAGAGAGCACAGTAGAGCTATGTCCTATCCCAGGCTACAAATAGAACTCAGATAATATATAAATAAGGATTTTGGTTTATGGTTTTAATGGAAGAATCCATAAAACCTGCAGTTCTGGCTTTCCTGATGTGAGATTCTTCCATGAGGTTTGAAAGAGCCTGTGCGAGCGGCAGACCAGCGCAGATACTTCCCAGCACTTATTCCCATGCCAGCTGTATTTATAGAGCATTGGCAGTGTGGTGAAGCTCCTGGGATGATCTTCTCCGTACTGGGCATAGGGGGTAAGAAGAGATCCAGCATGGAGCAGAAATGAGACAGGCAAGTAAGAAAGAGCCAGAGAGAGTCATACGAGAAAATAAAGGAGCAAAGAAGGTGATAGATCATTAGATAGGGATTGATTGGATCACCATTTATTTTACCCTGTCCCTTAGCACCCTGGCCCCTCTCTCCTTTTATCCTCTCCTGCATTGCAGGAGGGCATCCACAAAGCAATAAATGAAAGCCATTTGAACAAAGAACACGGCTTTAATGGCTCTTTAATATTGTGGTACTTTGAAGTGGTGGATATTGGTGTTGACCGGGTTCCGTCTTCTAGAGAGGATGTCTAGAGAGGTGAGTTTCCAACCAAGACATAAAAATAATTAATAATTTGAAGGAAAGGTGTTTATGGTCGAGGATTCGGGAAACATTGGAAAAACTTTGATTGAATATTCATTTCTCAGTAAATAAATAGAATAAGCTAGTTGAAAGAGTAAATTATTTCTCGCAATATTGCAGAACAGTCAATTAACTAATTGAATATATAACAGTACAAATCTATCTCTTACATTACATAGAGTTGTGATATTATCTACGAACATTACCAATGTTTCACCTATAATTAGCCCTTTCAATGCAAATTTTATTATAATAATGTAATTAATGGAATGTAATTAATGGAACCGATAAAAGTGAGTTAGGCATTTGGGACTGTTGAGTTATTGGCATGTCTACATCCTTTATGCACTGTCTCAATGCTCAAAAGGAGTAGGGACAAATAGGGAGCATTGATCTTTACATTTGAGTCACAGAGAAATATTACCAATTTCTTCACCTGGCCAGGGCTTATTAGTGTGTTATCAGTGTTGTGTGTGACGTGCAGGCCTGCAATATTAACACTTATCTGATCCAATTGCTAATAAGTGATGAAGATGATCCTCGACGGGCTCTTCGTCAAGTATAGTCCTGGTAGCGGCCTCCTTTGATTCTATGGTAACATACTGGGATGTTGTCTACAGCTCTGTGGTCTGGGACTCTCCTGCTCTATTCTCACTCTGCTCTATTACCTATATTACTCTATGTTGATCAGTACATAGGGGAAGGTGTACGAAAGGGCGAGAAGCCCTTTTACTGGTGAACACGGGTGTTTTTGCCAACGATGGGATTTTCTTTTAGTTTGCCCCATACAACAATGGATTACCATCAGTTATAGCACCGCTATCGCCAGTGATAAGATTTTCCCGGTTTTGCTAGCCATGTCTTTGTTTGGGGCAGCCTCTTAGATAAGTTCTGGTCGATTACTTTTATTTTTATGCAGTGAAACTGAAAGCCTAAATCTGGGTGTATGTGAGCTGGCTAGCAATGCTGGGGCAGCTGAGTATTGATTTTCTGATATATTTTGGCAATAAGAATTTTTTTTATCGTTAAGGGGCGACAAAAGAGTTGCTGAAGAAAGCGACCTATTAGTAAATAGACAACTTAGACCCTGGGCCTACTACTCTTTCTGTCACTCTAGCTGCTCCCAGTTAATGTACACTTTAGCTGTCGCCCTACTAACTCCAAAGTTCTAGATTTACTATTTAGTCAAATAATCTCTTTCTTTCCTGTATACCTGCTTACACTCAATAGTCTCTTTCCCCTTTTTCAAGAAAACATCACCTGTTATTTGTCTCACCAGGACTGGTTATCCTCACACTCTCTCCCCTTATCTCTGTCTTCTTCTGCCTCTTGCTGTCTTTTTCTGTGTGCCACCTCCCTCTGCTCCTCTTTCGCTATGGTGTTCTCATTCCACTCT
>JAVHZZ010000321.1:0-84732 GCA_036250195.1 Mixophyes australis | reverse complement strand
ATCTTATTTTTATACTTATTTCTCATCTTATTTTTCATCTTATTTTTATACTTATTATTCATCTTATTTTTTTTATCTTACTTTTATACTTTTTTTTATCTTATTTTATCTTATTTTTTATCTTATTTTTATACTTATTTTTAATCTTATATTTTATCTTATTTTTAATCTTATTTTTATACTTATTATTCATTTTTTTTTTATACTTATTTTTCATCTTATTTTTATACTTATTTTTCATCTTATGTTTGATCCTATTTTTATACTTATTTTTATACTTATTTTTCATCTTATTTTTATACTTATTTTTTATCTTATTTTTATACTTATTTTTTATCTTATTTTTATACTTATTTCTCATCTTATTTTTCATCTTATTTTTATACTTATTTTTCATCTTATTTTTATACTTATTTTTCATCTTATTTTTATACTTATTATTATCTTATTTTTCATCTTATTTTTATACTTATTTTTCATCTAATTTTTTATCTTATTTTTATACTTATTTTTCATCTTATTTTTTATCTTATTTTTAATCTTATTTTTATACTTATTATTCATCTTATTTGTTATCTTATTTTTATACTTATTTTTTATCTTATTTTTCATCTTATTTTTATACTTTTTTTTCATCTAATTTTTTCTCTTATTTTTATACTTATTTTTCATCTTATTTTTATACTTATTTTTTATCTTATTTTTTATTTTATTTTTAATCTTATTTTTATACTTATTTTTCATCTAATTTTTTATCTTATTTTTATACTTATTTTTCATCTTATTTTTACACTTATTTTTCATCTTATCTTTTATCTTATTTTTATACTTATTTTTTATACTTATTTTTTAATCTTGTAGTTCATCTTTATTTTATTCTTAAATTTCATCTTATTTTTATACTTATTTATACTTATTTTTCATCTCATTTTTTATCTCATTTTTATACTTATTTTTCATCTTATTTTTTATCTTATTTTTATACTTATTTTACACTTATTTTTCATCTTATCTTTCATCTTATTTTTATACTTTTTTATACTTATTTTTTATTCTTGTATTTCATCTTATTTTTAATTTTAAATTTCATCTTATTTTTATACTTATTTTTCATCTTATTTTTCATCTTATTTTTAATACTTATTTTTTATCTTATTTTTCATCTTATTTTTTTATCTTATTTTTCATCTTTTTTTATAGTTTTTTTCATCTTATTTTTTCATTTTATTTTTTATTCTATTTTACATCTCATTTTTCATCTTATTATTATACTTAATTTTCATTTTATTTTTAATCCTTTTTTTATCTTATTTTTCATCTTATTTTTATACTTTTTTATCTTATTTTTCATCTTATTTTTATCTTATTTTATCTTATTTTTATACTTATTTTTTATCTTATTTTTTATCTTATTTTTCATCTTATTTTTCTACTTATTTTTTATACTTATTTTTTAATCTTGTAGTTCATATTATTTTTATTCTTAAATTTCATTTTATTTTTATACTTATTTATACTTATTTTTCATCTAATTTTTTATCTCATTTTTATACTTATTTTTCATCTTATTTTTTATCTTATGTTTGATCCTATTTTTATACTTATTTTTTATCTTATTTTTCATCTTATTTTTCATCTTATTTTTTATCTTATTTTTATACTTATTTTTACACTTATTTTTCATCTTATTTTTATACTTATTTTTCATCTTATTTTTATACTTATTTTTTATCTTATTTTTATACCTATTTTTCATCTTATTTTATACCTATTTCTCATCTTATTTTTATACTTATTTTTACACTTATTTTTCATCTTATCTTTCATCTTATTTTTATACTTATTTTTTATACTTATTTTTTAATCTTGTAGTTTATCTTATTTTTATTCTTAAATTTCATTTTATTTTTATACTTATTTATACTTATTTTTCATCTCATTTTTGATCTCATTTTTATACTTATTTTTCATCTTATTTTTTATCTTATGTTTGATCCTATTTTTATACTTATTTTTTATCTTATTTTTCATCTTATTTTTCATCTTATATTTCATCTTATTTTTCATCTTATTTTTATACTTATTTTTTTATCTTATTTTTATACTTATTTTTTATCTTATTTTTACTACTTATTTTTTATCTTATTTTTATACTTATTTTATCTTATTTTTCATCTTATTTTTCATCTTATTTTTATACTTATTTTTTATCTTATTTTTATACTTATTTTTTATCTTATTTTTATACTTATTTTTCATCTTATTTTTCATCTTATTTTTTATCTTATTTTTATACTTATTTTTTATCTTATTTTTATACTTATTTTTTATCTTATTTTTATACTTATTTTTTATCTTATTTTTATACTTATTTTTCATCTTATTTTTCATCTTATTTTTCATCTTATTTTTATACTTATTTTTTATCTTATTTTTATACTTATTTTTAATCTTATTTTTATCTTATTTTTATACTTATTGTTCATCTTATTTTTCATCTTATTTTTCATCTTATTT
This sequence comes from Mixophyes australis, assembly GCA_036250195.1. Taxonomy (NCBI): domain Eukaryota; kingdom Metazoa; phylum Chordata; class Amphibia; order Anura; family Limnodynastidae; genus Mixophyes; species Mixophyes australis. The sequence continues at coordinate 82,215 of JAVHZZ010000321.1, read as the reverse complement.
TTATACTTATTTTTTATCTTATTTTTATACTTATTTTTTATCTTATTTTTATACTTATTTTTACACTTATTTTTTCATCTTATTTTTATACTTATTTTTTATCTTCATTTTTATACTTATTTTTTATCTGATTTTTAATCTTATTTTTTCTTCGTATTTTTGATCTTATGTTAGATCCTATTTTTATACTTATTTTTTATCTTATTTTTCATCTTATTTTTTCTTATTTTTTTTATCTTACTTTTATACTTTTTTTTATCTTATTTTATCTTATTTTTTATCTTATTTTTATACTTATTTTTAATCTTATATTTTATCTTATTTTTAATCTTATTTTTATACTTATTATTCATTTTATTTTATACTTATTTTTCATCTTATTTTTATACTTATTTTTCATCTTATGTTTGATCCTATTTTTATACTTATTTTTATACTTATTTTTCATCTTATTTTTATACTTATTTTTTATCTTATTTTTATACTTATTTTTTATCTTATTTTTATACTTATTTCTCATCTTATTTTTCATCTTATTTTTATACTTATTATTCATCTTATTTTTTTTATCTTACTTTTATACTTTTTTTTATCTTATTTTATCTTATTTTTTATCTTATTTTTATACTTATTTTTAATCTTATATTTTATCTTATTTTTAATCTTATTTTTATACTTATTATTCATTTTTTTTTTATACTTATTTTTCATCTTATTTTTATACTTATTTTTCATCTTATGTTTGATCCTATTTTTATACTTATTTTTATACTTATTTTTCATCTTATTTTTATACTTATTTTTTATCTTATTTTTATACTTATTTTTTATCTTATTTTTATACTTATTTCTCATCTTATTTTTCATCTTATTTTTATACTTATTTTTCATCTTATTTTTATACTTATTTTTCATCTTATTTTTATACTTATTATTATCTTATTTTTCATCTTATTTTTATACTTATTTTTCATCTAATTTTTTATCTTATTTTTATACTTATTTTTCATCTTATTTTTTATCTTATTTTTAATCTTATTTTTATACTTATTATTCATCTTATTTGTTATCTTATTTTTATACTTATTTTTTATCTTATTTTTCATCTTATTTTTATACTTTTTTTTCATCTAATTTTTTCTCTTATTTTTATACTTATTTTTCATCTTATTTTTATACTTATTTTTTATCTTATTTTTTATTTTATTTTTAATCTTATTTTTATACTTATTTTTCATCTAATTTTTTATCTTATTTTTATACTTATTTTTCATCTTATTTTTACACTTATTTTTCATCTTATCTTTTATCTTATTTTTATACTTATTTTTTATACTTATTTTTTAATCTTGTAGTTCATCTTTATTTTATTCTTAAATTTCATCTTATTTTTATACTTATTTATACTTATTTTTCATCTCATTTTTTATCTCATTTTTATACTTATTTTTCATCTTATTTTTTATCTTATTTTTATACTTATTTTACACTTATTTTTCATCTTATCTTTCATCTTATTTTTATACTTTTTTATACTTATTTTTTATTCTTGTATTTCATCTTATTTTTAATTTTAAATTTCATCTTATTTTTATACTTATTTTTCATCTTATTTTTCATCTTATTTTTAATACTTATTTTTTATCTTATTTTTCATCTTATTTTTTTATCTTATTTTTCATCTTTTTTTATAGTTTTTTTCATCTTATTTTTTCATTTTATTTTTTATTCTATTTTACATCTCATTTTTCATCTTATTATTATACTTAATTTTCATTTTATTTTTAATCCTTTTTTTATCTTATTTTTCATCTTATTTTTATCTTATTTTATCTTATTTTTATACTTATTTTTCATCTTATTTTTCATCTTATTTTTATACTTTTTTATCTTATTTTTATACTTATTTTTCATCTTATTTTTATACTTATTTTTCATCTTATTTTTCATCTTATTTTTCATCTTATTTTTATACTTATTTTTCATCTAATTTTTTATCTTATTTTTATACTTATTTTTTATCTTATTTTTTATCTTATTTTTCATCTTATTTTTATACTTATTTTTTATACTTATTTTTTAATCTTGTAGTTCATATTATTTTTATTCTTAAATTTCATTTTATTTTTATACTTATTTATACTTATTTTTCATCTAATTTTTTATCTTATTTTTATACTTATTTTTCATCTAATTTTTTCTCTTATTTTTATACTTATTTTTCATTTTTTTTTTTATCTTATGTTTGATCCTATTTTTATACTTATTTTTTATCTTATTTTTCATCTTATTTTTTATCTTATTTTTATACTTATTATTCATCTTATTTTTTTATCTTATTTTTATACTTTTTTTCATCTTATTTTTCATCTTATTTTTATACTTATTTCTCATCTTATTTTTCATCTTATTTTTATACTTATTTTTTTATACTTATTTTTCATCTTATTTTTATACTTATTTTTCATCTTATTTTTATACTCATTTTTTATCTTATTTTTATACTTATTTTTATACATATTTTTCATCTTATTTTTATACTTATTTCTCATCTTATTTTTATACTTATTTTTATACTTATTTTTCATCTTATTTTTCATCTTATTTTTATACTTTTTTTATCTTATTTTTATACTTATTTTTTATCTTATTTTTCATCTTATTTTTATACTTATTTTTCATCTATTTTTTATCTTATTTTTTATCTTATTTTTATACTTATTTTTTATCTTATTTTTATACTTATTTTTCATCTTATTTTTCATCTTATTTTTATACTTTTTTTATCTTATTTTTATACTTATTTTTTATCTTATTTTTCATCTTATTTTTATACTTATTTTTCATCTTATTTTTATACTTATTTTTCATCTAATTTTTTATGTTATTTTTATACTTATTTTTTATCTTATTTTTTATCTTATTTTTCATCTTATTTTTCTACTTATTTTTCATCTATTTTTTATCTTATTTTTTATCTTATTTTTATACTTATTTTTTATCTTATTTTTATACTTATTTTTCATCTTATTTTTATACTTATTTTTCATCTTATTTTTTATCTTATTTTTATACTTATTTTTCATCTTATGTTTGATCCTATTTTTATACTTATTTTTACACTTATTTTTCATCTTATTTTTATACTTATTTTTCATCTTATTTTTACACTTATTTTTCATCTTATCTTTTATCTTATTTTTATACTTATTTTTTATACTTATTTTTTAATCTTGTAGTTCATCTTTATTTTATTCTTAAATTTCATCTTATTTTTATACTTATTTATACTTATTTTTCATCTCATTTTTTATCTCATTTTTATACTTATTTTTCATCTTATTTTTTATCTTATTTTTATACTTATTTTACACTTATTTTTCATCTTATCTTTCATCTTATTTTTATACTTTTTTATACTTATTTTTTATTCTTGTATTTCATCTTATTTTTAATTTTAAATTTCATCTTATTTTTATACTTATTTTTCATCTTATTTTTCATCTTATTTTTAATACTTATTTTTTATCTTATTTTTCATCTTATTTTTTTATCTTATTTTTCATCTTTTTTTATAGTTTTTTTCATCTTATTTTTTCATTTTATTTTTTATTCTATTTTACATCTCATTTTTCATCTTATTATTATACTTAATTTTCATTTTATTTTTAATCCTTTTTTTATCTTATTTTTCATCTTATTTTTATCTTATTTTATCTTATTTTTATACTTATTTTTTATCTTATTTTTCATCTTATTTTTATACTTTTTTATCTTATTTTTCATCTTATTTTTATCTTATTTTATCTTATTTTTATACTTATTTTTTATCTTATTTTTTATCTTATTTTTCATCTTATTTTTCTACTTATTTTTTATACTTATTTTTTAATCTTGTAGTTCATATTATTTTTATTCTTAAATTTCATTTTATTTTTATACTTATTTATACTTATTTTTCATCTAATTTTTTATCTCATTTTTATACTTATTTTTCATCTTATTTTTTATCTTATGTTTGATCCTATTTTTATACTTATTTTTTATCTTATTTTTCATCTTATTTTTCATCTTATTTTTTATCTTATTTTTATACTTATTTTTACACTTATTTTTCATCTTATTTTTATACTTATTTTTCATCTTATTTTTATACTTATTTTTTATCTTATTTTTATACCTATTTTTCATCTTATTTTATACCTATTTCTCATCTTATTTTTATACTTATTTTTACACTTATTTTTCATCTTATCTTTCATCTTATTTTTATACTTATTTTTTATACTTATTTTTTAATCTTGTAGTTTATCTTATTTTTATTCTTAAATTTCATTTTATTTTTATACTTATTTATACTTATTTTTCATCTCATTTTTGATCTCATTTTTATACTTATTTTTCATCTTATTTTTTATCTTATGTTTGATCCTATTTTTATACTTATTTTTTATCTTATTTTTCATCTTATTTTTCATCTTATATTTCATCTTATTTTTCATCTTATTTTTATACTTATTTTTTTATCTTATTTTTATACTTATTTTTTATCTTATTTTTATACTTATTTTTTATCTTATTTTTATACTTATTTTATCTTATTTTTCATCTTATTTTTCATCTTATTTTTATACTTATTTTTTATCTTATTTTTATACTTATTTTTTATCTTATTTTTATACTTATTTTATCTTATTTTTCATCTTATTTTTCATCTTATTTTTATACTTATTTTTTATCTTATTTTTATACTTATTTTTTATCTTATTTTTATACTTATTTTATCTTATTTTTCATCTTATTTTTCATCTTATTTTTATACTTATTTTTTATCTTATTTTTATACTTATTTTTTATCTTATTTTTATACTTATTTTTCATCTTATTTTTCATCTTATTTTTCATCTTATTTTTATACTTATTTTTTATCTTATTTTTATACTTATTTTTAATCTTATTTTTATCTTATTTTTATACTTATTGTTCATCTTATTTTTCATCTTATTTTTCATCTTATTTTTATACTTATTTTTTATCTTATTTTTATACTTATTTTTTATCTTATTTTTATACTTATTTTTACACTTATTTTTCATCTTATTTTTATACTTATTTTTTATCTTCATTTTTATACTTATTTTTTATCTTATTTTTAATCTTATTTTTTCTTCGTATTTTTGATCTTATGTTAGATCCTATTTTTATACTTATTTTTTATCTTATTTTTCATCTTATTTTTTCTTATTTTTTTTATCTTACTTTTATACTTTTTTTTATCTTATTTTATCTTATTTTTTATCTTATTTTTATACTTATTTTTAATCTTATATTTTATCTTATTTTTAATCTTATTTTTATACTTATTATTCATTTTATTTTATACTTATTTTTCATCTTATTTTTATACTTATTTTTCATCTTATGTTTGATCCTATTTTTATACTTATTTTTATACTTATTTTTCATCTTATTTTTATACTTATTTTTTATCTTATTTTTATACTTATTTTTTATCTTATTTTTATACTTATTTCTCATCTTATTTTTCATCTTATTTTTATACTTATTATTCATCTTATTTTTTTTATCTTACTTTTATACTTTTTTTTATCTTATTTTATCTTATTTTTTATCTTATTTTTATACTTATTTTTAATCTTATATTTTATCTTATTTTTAATCTTATTTTTATACTTATTATTCATTTTATTTTTATACTTATTTTTCATCTTATTTTTATACTTATTTTTCATCTTATGTTTGATCCTATTTTTATACTTATTTTTATACTTATTTTTCATCTTATTTTTATACTTATTTTTTATCTTATTTTTATACTTATTTTTTATCTTATTTTTATACTTATTTCTCATCTTATTTTTCATCTTATTTTTATACTTATTTTTCATCTTATTTTTATACTTATTTTTCATCTTATTTTTATACTTATTATTATCTTATTTTTCATCTTATTTTTATACTTATTTTTCATCTAATTTTTTATCTTATTTTTATACTTATTTTTCATCTTATTTTTTATCTTATTTTTAATCTTATTTTTATACTTATTATTCATCTTATTTGTTATCTTATTTTTATACTTATTTTTCATCTTATTTTTCATCTTATTTTTTATCTTATTTTTATACTTATTTTTTATCTTATTTTTATACTTATTTTTTATCTTATTTTTATACTTATTTTATCTTATTTTTCATCTTATTTTTCATCTTATTTTTATACTTATTTTTTATCTTATTTTTATACTTATTTTTTATCTTATTTTTATACTTATTTTTCATCTTATTTTTCATCTTATTTTTCATCTTATTTTTATACTTATTTTTTATCTTATTTTTATACTTATTTTTAATCTTATTTTTATCTTATTTTTATACTTATTGTTCATCTTATTTTTCATCTTATTTTTCATCTTATTTTTATACTTATTTTTTATCTTATTTTTATACTTATTTTTTATCTTATTTTTATACTTATTTTTACACTTATTTTTCATCTTATTTTTATACTTATTTTTTATCTTCATTTTTATACTTATTTTTTATCTGATTTTTAATCTTATTTTTTCTTCGTATTTTTGATCTTATGTTAGATCCTATTTTTATACTTATTTTTTATCTTATTTTTCATCTTATTTTTTCTTATTTTTTTTATCTTACTTTTATACTTTTTTTTATCTTATTTTATCTTATTTTTTATCTTATTTTTATACTTATTTTTAATCTTATATTTTATCTTATTTTTAATCTTATTTTTATACCTATTATTCATTTTATTTTATACTTATTTTTCATCTTATTTTTATACTTATTTTTCATCTTATGTTTGATCCTATTTTTATACTTATTTTTATACTTATTTTTCATCTTATTTTTATACTTATTTTTTATCTTATTTTTATACTTATTTTTTATCTTATTTTTATACTTATTTCTCATCTTATTTTTCATCTTATTTTTATACTTATTATTCATCTTATTTTTTTTATCTTACTTTTATACTTTTTTTTATCTTATTTTATCTTATTTTTTATCTTATTTTTATACTTATTTTTAATCTTATATTTTATCTTATTTTTAATCTTATTTTTATACTTATTATTCATTTTATTTTATACTTATTTTTCATCTTATTTTTATACTTATTTTTCATCTTATGTTTGATCCTATTTTTATACTTATTTTTATACTTATTTTTCATCTTATTTTTATACTTATTTTTTATCTTATTTTTATACTTATTTTTTATCTTATTTTTATACTTATTTCTCATCTTATTTTTCATCTTATTTTTATACTTATTATTCATCTTATTTTTTTTATCTTACTTTTATACTTTTTTTTATCTTATTTTATCTTATTTTTTATCTTATTTTTATACTTATTTTTAATCTTATATTTTATCTTATTTTTAATCTTATTTTTATACTTATTATTCATTTTATTTTTATACTTATTTTTCATCTTATTTTTATACTTATTTTTCATCTTATGTTTGATCCTATTTTTATACTTATTTTTATACTTATTTTTCATCTTATTTTTATACTTATTTTTTATCTTATTTTTATACTTATTTTTTATCTTATTTTTATACTTATTTCTCATCTTATTTTTCATCTTATTTTTATACTTATTTTTCATCTTATTTTTATACTTATTTTTCATCTTATTTTTATACTTATTATTATCTTATTTTTCATCTTATTTTTATACTTATTTTTCATCTAATTTTTTATCTTATTTTTATACTTATTTTTCATCTTATTTTTTATCTTATTTTTAATCTTATTTTTATACTTATTATTCATCTTATTTGTTATCTTATTTTTATACTTATTTTTCATCTTATTTTTCATCTTATTTTTTATCTTATTTTTATACTTATTTTTTATCTTATTTTTATACTTATTTTTTATCTTATTTTTATACTTATTTTATCTTATTTTTCATCTTATTTTTCATCTTATTTTTATACTTATTTTTTATCTTATTTTTATACTTATTTTTTATCTTATTTTTATACTTATTTTTCATCTTATTTTTCATCTTATTTTTCATCTTATTTTTATACTTATTTTTTATCTTATTTTTATACTTATTTTTAATCTTATTTTTATCTTATTTTTATACTTATTGTTCATCTTATTTTTCATCTTATTTTTCATCTTATTTTTATACTTATTTTTTATCTTATTTTTATACTTATTTTTTATCTTATTTTTATACTTATTTTTACACTTATTTTTCATCTTATTTTTATACTTATTTTTTATCTTCATTTTTATACTTATTTTTTATCTGATTTTTAATCTTATTTTTTCTTCGTATTTTTGATCTTATGTTAGATCCTATTTTTATACTTATTTTTTATCTTATTTTTCATCTTATTTTTTCTTATTTTTTTTATCTTACTTTTATACTTTTTTTTATCTTATTTTATCTTATTTTTTATCTTATTTTTATACTTATTTTTAATCTTATATTTTATCTTATTTTTAATCTTATTTTTATACCTATTATTCATTTTATTTTATACTTATTTTTCATCTTATTTTTATACTTATTTTTCATCTTATGTTTGATCCTATTTTTATACTTATTTTTATACTTATTTTTCATCTTATTTTTATACTTATTTTTTATCTTATTTTTATACTTATTTTTTATCTTATTTTTATACTTATTTCTCATCTTATTTTTCATCTTATTTTTATACTTATTATTCATCTTATTTTTTTTATCTTACTTTTATACTTTTTTTTATCTTATTTTATCTTATTTTTTATCTTATTTTTATACTTATTTTTAATCTTATATTTTATCTTATTTTTAATCTTATTTTTATACTTATTATTCATTTTTTTTTTATACTTATTTTTCATCTTATTTTTATACTTATTTTTCATCTTATGTTTGATCCTATTTTTATACTTATTTTTATACTTATTTTTCATCTTATTTTTATACTTATTTTTTATCTTATTTTTATACTTATTTTTTATCTTATTTTTATACTTATTTCTCATCTTATTTTTCATCTTATTTTTATACTTATTTTTCATCTTATTTTTATACTTATTTTTCATCTTATTTTTATACTTATTATTATCTTATTTTTCATCTTATTTTTATACTTATTTTTCATCTAATTTTTTATCTTATTTTTATACTTATTTTTCATCTTATTTTTTATCTTATTTTTAATCTTATTTTTATACTTATTATTCATCTTATTTGTTATCTTATTTTTATACTTATTTTTTATCTTATTTTTCATCTTATTTTTATACTTTTTTTTCATCTAATTTTTTCTCTTATTTTTATACTTATTTTTCATCTTATTTTTATACTTATTTTTTATCTTATTTTTTATTTTATTTTTAATCTTATTTTTATACTTATTTTTCATCTAATTTTTTATCTTATTTTTATACTTATTTTTCATCTTATTTTTACACTTATTTTTCATCTTATCTTTTATCTTATTTTTATACTTATTTTTTATACTTATTTTTTAATCTTGTAGTTCATCTTTATTTTATTCTTAAATTTCATCTTATTTTTATACTTATTTATACTTATTTTTCATCTCATTTTTTATCTCATTTTTATACTTATTTTTCATCTTATTTTTTATCTTATTTTTATACTTATTTTACACTTATTTTTCATCTTATCTTTCATCTTATTTTTATACTTTTTTATACTTATTTTTTATTCTTGTATTTCATCTTATTTTTAATTTTAAATTTCATCTTATTTTTATACTTATTTTTCATCTTATTTTTCATCTTATTTTTAATACTTATTTTTTATCTTATTTTTCATCTTATTTTTTTATCTTATTTTTCATCTTTTTTTATAGTTTTTTTCATCTTATTTTTTCATTTTATTTTTTATTCTATTTTACATCTCATTTTTCATCTTATTATTATACTTAATTTTCATTTTATTTTTAATCCTTTTTTTATCTTATTTTTCATCTTATTTTTATCTTATTTTATCTTATTTTTATACTTATTTTTCATCTTATTTTTCATCTTATTTTTATACTTTTTTATCTTATTTTTATACTTATTTTTCATCTTATTTTTCATCTTATTTTTATACTTATTTTTCATCTTATTTTTCATCTTATTTTTCATCTTATTTTTATACTTATTTTTCATCTAATTTTTTATCTTATTTTTATACTTATTTTTTATCTTATTTTTTATCTTATTTTTCATCTTATTTTTATACTTATTTTTTATACTTATTTTTTAATCTTGTAGTTCATATTATTTTTATTCTTAAATTTCATTTTATTTTTATACTTATTTATACTTATTTTTCATCTAATTTTTTATCTTATTTTTATACTTATTTTTCATCTAATTTTTTCTCTTATTTTTATACTTATTTTTCATTTTTTTTTTTATCTTATGTTTGATCCTATTTTTATACTTATTTTTTATCTTATTTTTCATCTTATTTTTCATCTTATTTTTTATCTTATTTTTATACTTATTATTCATCTTATTTTTTTATCTTATTTTTATACTTTTTTTCATCTTATTTTTCATCTTATTTTTATACTTATTTCTCATCTTATTTTTCATCTTATTTTTATACTTATTTTTATACTTATTTTTCATCTTATTTTTATACTTATTTTTCATCTTATTTTTATACTCATTTTTTATCTTATTTTTATACTTATTTTTATACATATTTTTCATCTTATTTTTATACTTATTTCTCATCTTATTTTTATACTTATTTTTATACTTATTTTTCATCTTATTTTTCATCTTATTTTTATACTTTTTTTATCTTATTTTTATACTTATTTTTTATCTTATTTTTCATCTTATTTTTATACTTATTTTTCATCTTATTTTTATACTTATTTTTCATCTAATTTTTTATCTTATTTTTATACTTATTTTTTATCTTATTTTTTATCTTATTTTTCATCTTATTTTTCTACTTATTTTTCATCTATTTTTTATCTTATTTTTTATCTTATTTTTATACTTATTTTTTATCTTATTTTTATACTTATTTTTCATCTTATTTTTCATCTTATTTTTATACTTTTTTTATCTTATTTTTATACTTATTTTTTATCTTATTTTTCATCTTATTTTTATACTTATTTTTCATCTTATTTTTATACTTATTTTTCATCTAATTTTTTATGTTATTTTTATACTTATTTTTTATCTTATTTTTTATCTTATTTTTCATCTTATTTTTCTACTTATTTTTCATCTATTTTTTATCTTATTTTTTATCTTATTTTTATACTTATTTTTTATCTTATTTTTATACTTATTTTTCATCTTATTTTTATACTTATTTTTCATCTTATTTTTTATCTTATTTTTATACTTATTTTTCATCTTATGTTTGATCCTATTTTTATACTTATTTTTACACTTATTTTTCATCTTATTTTTATACTTATTTTTACACTTATTTTTCATCTTATCTTTTATCTTATTTTTATACTTATTTTTTATACTTATTTTTTAATCTTGTAGTTCATCTTTATTTTATTCTTAAATTTCATCTTATTTTTATACTTATTTATACTTATTTTTCATCTCATTTTTTATCTCATTTTTATACTTATTTTTCATCTTATTTTTTATCTTATTTTTATACTTATTTTACACTTATTTTTCATCTTATCTTTCATCTTATTTTTATACTTTTTTATACTTATTTTTTATTCTTGTATTTCATCTTATTTTTAATTTTAAATTTCATCTTATTTTTATACTTATTTTTCATCTTATTTTTCATCTTATTTTTAATACTTATTTTTTATCTTATTTTTTCATTTTATTTTTTATTCTATTTTACATCTCATTTTTCATCTTATTATTATACTTAATTTTCATTTTATTTTTAATCCTTTTTTTATCTTATTTTTCATCTTATTTTTATCTTATTTTATCTTATTTTTATACTTATTTTTTATCTTATTTTTCATCTTATTTTTATACTTTTTTATCTTATTTTTCATCTTATTTTTATCTTATTTTATCTTATTTTTATACTTATTTTTTATCTTATTTTTTATCTTATTTTTCATCTTATTTTTCTACTTATTTTTTATACTTATTTTTTAATCTTGTAGTTCATATTATTTTTATTCTTAAATTTCATTTTATTTTTATACTTATTTATACTTATTTTTCATCTAATTTTTTATCTCATTTTTATACTTATTTTTCATCTTATTTTTTATCTTATGTTTGATCCTATTTTTATACTTATTTTTCATCTTATTTTTCATCTTATTTTTATACTTATTTTTCATCTTATTTTTATACTTATTTTTCATCTAATTTTTTATCTTATTTTTATACTTATTTTTTATCTTATTTTTTATCTTATTTTTCATCTTATTTTTCTACTTATTTTTCATCTATTTTTTATCTTATTTTTTATCTTATTTTTATACTTATTTTTTATCTTATTTTTATACTTATTTTTCATCTTATTTTTATACTTATTTTTCATCTTATTTTTATACTTATTTTTTTTCTTATTTTTTTATCTTATTTTTATACTTTTTTTCATCTTATTTTTCATCTTATTTTTATACTTATTTTTCATCTAATTTTTTATCTTATTTTTATACTTATTTTTCATCTAATTTTTTCTTTTATTTTTATACTTATTTTTTATTTTTTTTTTTATCTTATGTTTGATCCTATTTTTATACTTATTTTTCATCTTATTTTTTATCTTATTTTTATACTTATTATTCATCTTATTTTTTTATCTTATTTTTATACTTTTTTTCATCTTATTTTTCATCTTATTTTTATACTTATTTCTCATCTTATTTTTCATCTTATTTTTATACTTATTTTTATACTTATTTTTCATCTTATTTTTATACTTATTTTTCATCTTATTTTTATACTCATTTTTTATCTTATTTTTATACTTATTTCTCATCTTATTTTTATACTTATTTTTCATCTTATTTTTCATCTTATTTTTATACTTTTTTTATCTTATTTTTATACTTATTTTTTATCTTATTTTTCATCTTATTTTTATACTTATTTTTCATCTTATTTTTATACTTATTTTTCATCTAATTTTTTATCTTATTTTTATACTTATTTTTTATCTTATTTTTTATCTTATTTTTCATCTTATTTTTCTACTTATTTTTCATCTATTTTTTATCTTATTTTTTATCTTATTTTTCATCTTATTTTTATAGTTATTTTTCATCTAATTTTTTATCTTTTTTTTATACTTATTTTTTATCTTATTTTTTATCTTATTTTTTATCTTATTTTTCATCTTATTTTTTATCTTATTTTTCATCTTATTTTTATACTTATTTTTCATCTTATTTTTATACTTATTTTTCATCTTATTTTTTATCTTATTTTTATACTTATTTTTCATCTTATGTTTGATCCTATTTTTATACTTATTTTTACACTTATTTTTCATCTTATTTTTATACTTATTTTTCATCTTATTTTTATACTTATTTTTACACTTATTTTTTGTCTTATTTTTATACTTATTTTTCATCTTATGTTTGATCCTATTTTTATACTTATTTTTACACTTATTTTTCATCTTATTTTTATACTTATTTTTCATCCTATTTTTATACTTATTTTTTATCTTATTTTTATACTTATTTTCATCTTATTTTTATACTTATTTCTCATCTTATTTTTATACTTTTTTTATCTTATTTTTATACTTATTTTTCATCTTTTTTTTCATCTTATTTTTATACTTATTTTTCATCTTATTTTTCATCTTATTTTTATACTTATTTTTCATCTAATTTTTTATCTTATTTTTATACTTATTTTTCATCTTATTTTTCATCTTATTTTTAATACTTATTTTTTATCTTATTTTTCATCTTATTTTTTTATCTTATTTTTCATCTTTTTTTATAGTTTTTTTCATCTTATTTTTTCATTTTATTTTTTATTCTATTTTACATCTCATTTTTCATCTTATTATTATACTTAATTTTCATTTTATTTTTAATCCTTTTTTTATCTTATTTTTCATCTTATTTTTATCTTATTTTATCTTATTTTTATACTTATTTTTCATCTTATTTTTCATCTTATTTTTATACTTTTTTATCTTATTTTTATACTTATTTTTCATCTTATTTTTCATCTTATTTTTATACTTATTTTTCATCTTATTTTTCATCTTATTTTTCATCTTATTTTTATACTTATTTTTCATCTAATTTTTTATCTTATTTTTATACTTATTTTTTATCTTATTTTTTATCTTATTTTTCATCTTATTTTTATACTTATTTTTTATACTTATTTTTTAATCTTGTAGTTCATATTATTTTTATTCTTAAATTTCATTTTATTTTTATACTTATTTATACTTATTTTTCATCTAATTTTTTATCTTATTTTTATACTTATTTTTCATCTAATTTTTTATCTTATTTTTATACTTATTTTTTATCTTATTTTTCATCTTATTTTTATACTTATTTTTCATCTTATTTTTATACTTATTTTTCATCTAATTTTTTATCTTATTTTTATACTTATTTTTTATCTTATTTTTTATCTTATTTTTCATCTTATTTTTCTACTTATTTTTCATCTATTTTTTATCTTATTTTTTATCTTATTTTTATACTTATTTTTTATCTTATTTTTATACTTATTTTTCATCTTATTTTTATACTTATTTTTCATCTTATTTTTATACTTATTTTTTTTCTTATTTTTTTATCTTATTTTTATACTTTTTTTCATCTTATTTTTCATCTTATTTTTATACTTATTTTTCATCTAATTTTTTATCTTATTTTTATACTTATTTTTCATCTAATTTTTTCTTTTATTTTTATACTTATTTTTTATTTTTTTTTTTATCTTATGTTTGATCCTATTTTTATACTTATTTTTCATCTTATTTTTTATCTTATTTTTATACTTATTATTCATCTTATTTTTTTATCTTATTTTTATACTTTTTTTCATCTTATTTTTCATCTTATTTTTATACTTATTTCTCATCTTATTTTTCATCTTATTTTTATACTTATTTTTATACTTATTTTTCATCTTATTTTTATACTTATTTTTCATCTTATTTTTATACTCATTTTTTATCTTATTTTTATACTTATTTCTCATCTTATTTTTATACTTATTTTTCATCTTATTTTTCATCTTATTTTTATACTTTTTTTATCTTATTTTTATACTTATTTTTTATCTTATTTTTCATCTTATTTTTATACTTATTTTTCATCTTATTTTTATACTTATTTTTCATCTAATTTTTTATCTTATTTTTATACTTATTTTTTATCTTATTTTTTATCTTATTTTTCATCTTATTTTTCTACTTATTTTTCATCTATTTTTTATCTTATTTTTTATCTTATTTTTCATCTTATTTTTATAGTTATTTTTCATCTAATTTTTTATCTTTTTTTTATACTTATTTTTTATCTTATTTTTTATCTTATTTTTTATCTTATTTTTCATCTTATTTTTTATCTTATTTTTCATCTTATTTTTATACTTATTTTTCATCTTATTTTTATACTTATTTTTCATCTTATTTTTTATCTTATTTTTATACTTATTTTTCATCTTATGTTTGATCCTATTTTTATACTTATTTTTACACTTATTTTTCATCTTATTTTTATACTTATTTTTCATCTTATTTTTATACTTATTTTTACACTTATTTTTTGTCTTATTTTTATACTTATTTTTCATCTTATGTTTGATCCTATTTTTATACTTATTTTTACACTTATTTTTCATCTTATTTTTATACTTATTTTTCATCCTATTTTTATACTTATTTTTTATCTTATTTTTATACTTATTTTCATCTTATTTTTATACTTATTTCTCATCTTATTTTTATACTTTTTTTATCTTATTTTTATACTTATTTTTCATCTTTTTTTTCATCTTATTTTTATACTTATTTTTCATCTTATTTTTCATCTTATTTTTATACTTATTTTTCATCTAATTTTTTATCTTATTTTTATACTTATTTTTCATCTTATTTTTCATCTTATTTTTAATACTTATTTTTTATCTTATTTTTCATCTTATTTTTTTATCTTATTTTTCATCTTTTTTTATAGTTTTTTTCATCTTATTTTTTCATTTTATTTTTTATTCTATTTTACATCTCATTTTTCATCTTATTATTATACTTAATTTTCATTTTATTTTTAATCCTTTTTTTATCTTATTTTTCATCTTATTTTTATCTTATTTTATCTTATTTTTATACTTATTTTTCATCTTATTTTTCATCTTATTTTTATACTTTTTTATCTTATTTTTATACTTATTTTTCATCTTATTTTTCATCTTATTTTTATACTTATTTTTCATCTTATTTTTCATCTTATTTTTCATCTTATTTTTATACTTATTTTTCATCTAATTTTTTATCTTATTTTTATACTTATTTTTTATCTTATTTTTTATCTTATTTTTCATCTTATTTTTATACTTATTTTTTATACTTATTTTTTAATCTTGTAGTTCATATTATTTTTATTCTTAAATTTCATTTTATTTTTATACTTATTTATACTTATTTTTCATCTAATTTTTTATCTTATTTTTATACTTATTTTTCATCTAATTTTTTCTCTTATTTTTATACTTATTTTTCATTTTTTTTTTTATCTTATGTTTGATCCTATTTTTATACTTATTTTTTATCTTATTTTTCATCTTATTTTTCATCTTATTTTTTATCTTATTTTTATACTTATTATTCATCTTATTTTTTTATCTTATTTTTATACTTTTTTTCATCTTATTTTTCATCTTATTTTTATACTTATTTCTCATCTTATTTTTCATCTTATTTTTATACTTATTTTTATACTTATTTTTCATCTTATTTTTATACTTATTTTTCATCTTATTTTTATACTCATTTTTTATCTTATTTTTATACTTATTTTTATACATATTTTTCATCTTATTTTTATACTTATTTCTCATCTTATTTTTATACTTATTTTTATACTTATTTTTCATCTTATTTTTCATCTTATTTTTATACTTTTTTTATCTTATTTTTATACTTATTTTTTATCTTATTTTTCATCTTATTTTTATACTTATTTTTCATCTTATTTTTATACTTATTTTTCATCTAATTTTTTATCTTATTTTTATACTTATTTTTTATCTTATTTTTTATCTTATTTTTCATCTTATTTTTCTACTTATTTTTCATCTATTTTTTATCTTATTTTTTATCTTATTTTTATACTTATTTTTTATCTTATTTTTATACTTATTTTTCATCTTATTTTTCATCTTATTTTTATACTTTTTTTATCTTATTTTTATACTTATTTTTTATCTTATTTTTCATCTTATTTTTATACTTATTTTTCATCTTATTTTTATACTTATTTTTCATCTAATTTTTTATCTTATTTTTATACTTATTTTTTATCTTATTTTTTATCTTATTTTTCATCTTATTTTTCTACTTATTTTTCATCTATTTTTTATCTTATTTTTTATCTTATTTTTATACTTATTTTTTATCTTATTTTTATACTTATTTTTCATCTTATTTTTATACTTATTTTTCATCTTATTTTTATACTTATTTTTTTTCTTATTTTTTTATCTTATTTTTATACTTTTTTTCATCTTATTTTTCATCTTATTTTTATACTTATTTTTCATCTAATTTTTTATCTTATTTTTATACTTATTTTTCATCTAATTTTTTCTTTTATTTTTATACTTATTTTTCATTTTTTTTTTATCTTATGTTTGATCCTATTTTTATACTTATTTTTCATCTTATTTTTTATCTTATTTTTATACTTATTATTCATCTTATTTTTTTATCTTATTTTTATACTTTTTTTCATCTTATTTTTCATCTTATTTTTATACTTATTTCTCATCTTATTTTTCATCTTATTTTTATACTTATTTTTATACTTATTTTTCATCTTATTTTTATACTTATTTTTCATCTTATTTTTATACTCATTTTTTATCTTATTTTTATACTTATTTCTCATCTTATTTTTATACTTATTTTTATACTTATTTTTCATCTTATTTTTCATCTTATTTTTATACTTTTTTTATCTTATTTTTATACTTATTTTTTATCTTATTTTTCATCTTATTTTTATACTTATTTTTCATCTTATTTTTATACTTATTTTTCATCTAATTTTTTATCTTATT
The DNA here is from genome assembly GCA_036250195.1 of Mixophyes australis. Classification (NCBI taxonomy): domain Eukaryota; kingdom Metazoa; phylum Chordata; class Amphibia; order Anura; family Limnodynastidae; genus Mixophyes; species Mixophyes australis. Next base: position 63,944 of record JAVHZZ010000321.1, on the reverse strand, counting down.
TTTATACTTATTTTTTATCTTATTTTTTATCTTATTTTTCATCTTATTTTTCTACTTATTTTTCATCTATTTTTTATCTTATTTTTTATCTTATTTTTCATCTTATTTTTATAGTTATTTTTCATCTAATTTTTTATCTTTTTTTTATACTTATTTTTTATCTTATTTTTTATCTTATTTTTTATCTTATTTTTCATCTTATTTTTTATCTTATTTTTCATCTTATTTTTATACTTATTTTTCATCTTATTTTTATACTTATTTTTCATCTTATTTTTTATCTTATTTTTATACTTATTTTTCATCTTATGTTTGATCCTATTTTTATACTTATTTTTACACTTATTTTTCATCTTATTTTTATACTTATTTTTCATCTTATTTTTATACTTATTTTTACACTTATTTTTTGTCTTATTTTTATACTTATTTTTCATCTTATGTTTGATCCTATTTTTATACTTATTTTTACACTTATTTTTCATCTTATTTTTATACTTATTTTTCATCCTATTTTTATACTTATTTTTTATCTTATTTTTATACTTATTTTCATCTTATTTTTATACTTATTTCTCATCTTATTTTTATACTTTTTTTATCTTATTTTTATACTTATTTTTCATCTTTTTTTTCATCTTATTTTTATACTTATTTTTCATCTTATTTTTCATCTTATTTTTATACTTATTTTTCATCTAATTTTTTATCTTATTTTTATACTTATTTTTTATCTTATTTTTCATCTTATTTTTATACTTATTTTTTATCTTATTTTTTATCTTATTTTTCATCTTATTTTTATACTTATTTTTTATCCTATTTTTATACTTATTTTTCATCTAATTTTTTATCTTATTTTTATACTTATTTTTTATCTTATTTTTCATCTTATTTTTATACTTATTTTTTATCTTATTTTTATACTTATTTTTTATCTTATTTTTATACTTATTTTCATCTTATTTTTATACTTATTTCTCATCTTATTTTTATACTTTTTTTATCTTATTTTTATACTTATTTTTCATCTTATTTTTATACTTATTTTTTATCTTCATTTTTATACTTATTTTTATACTTATTTTTTATCTTATTTTTCATCTTATTTTTTCTTATTATTTTTTATCTTATTTTTCATCTTATTTTTATACTTATTTTTTATCCTATTTTTATACTTATTTTTCATCTAATTTTTTATCTTATTTTTATACTTATTTTTTATCTTATTTTTCATCTTATTTTTATACTTATTTTTTATCTTATTTTTCATCTTATTTTTATACTTATTTTTATACTTATTTTTCATCTTATATTTTATCTTATTTTTCATCTTATTTTTATACTTATTATTCATCTTATTTTTTTTATCTTACTTTTATACTTTTTTTATCTTATTTTATCTTATTTTTTATCTTATTTTTATACTTATTTTTAATCTTATATTTTATCTTATTTTTAATCTTATTTTTATACTTATTATTCATTTTATTTTTATACTTATTTTTCATCTTATTTTTATACTTATTTTTCATCTTATGTTTGATCCTATTTTTATACTTATTTTTATACTTATTTTTCATCTTATTTTTATACTTATTTTTTATCTTATTTTTATACTTATTTTTTATCTTATTTTTATACTTATTTCTCATCTTATTTTTCATCTTATTTTTATACTTATTTTTCATCTTATTTTTCATCTTATTTTTATACTTATTTTTCATCTTATTTTTATACTTATTTTTATACTTATTTTTCATCTAATTTTTTATCTTATTTTTATACTTATTTTTCATCTTATTTTTTATCTTATTTTTAATCTTATTTTTATACTTATTATTCATCTTATTTGTTATCTTATTTTTATACTTATTTTTTATCTTATTTTTCATCTTATTTTTATACTTTTTTTTCATCTAATTTTTTCTCTTATTTTTATACTTATTTTTCATCTTATTTTTATACTTATTTTTTATCTTATTTTTTATCTTATTTTTCATCTTATTTTTATACTTATTTTTCATCTAATTTTTTATCTTATTTTTATACTTATTTTTCATCTTATTTTTACACTTATTTTTCATCTTATCTTTTATCTTATTTTTATACTTATTTTTTATACTTATTTTTTAATCTTGTAGTTCATCTTTATTTTATTCTTAAATTTCATCTTATTTTTATACTTATTTATACTTATTTTTCATCTTATTTTTTATCTTATTTTTATACTTATTTTACACTTATTTTTCATCTTATCTTTCATCTTATTTTTATACTTTTTTATACTTATTTTTTATTCTTGTATTTCATCTTATTTTTAATTTTAAATTTCATCTTATTTTTATACTTATTTTTCATCTTATTTTTCATCTTATTTTTAATACTTATTTTTTATCTTATTTTTCATCTTATTTTTTTATCTTATTTTTCATCTTTTTTTATAGTTTTTTTCATCTTATTTTTTCATTTTATTTTTTATTCTATTTTACATCTCATTTTTCATCTTATTATTATACTTAATTTTCATTTTATTTTTAATCCTTTTTTTATCTTATTTTTCATCTTATTTTTATCTTATTTTATCTTATTTTTATACTTATTTTTTATCTTATTTTTCATCTTATTTTTATACTTTTTTATCTTATTTTTCATCTTATTTTTATCTTATTTTATCTTATTTTTATACTTATTTTTTATCTTATTTTTCATCTTATTTTTATACTTTTTTATCTTATTTTTATACTTATTTTTCATCTTATTTTTCATCTTATTTTTATACTTATTTTTATCTTATTTTTCATCTTATTTTTCATCTTATTTTTATACTTTTTTATCTTATTTTTATACTTATTTTTCATCTTATTTTTCATCTTATTTTTATACTTATTTTTCATCTTATTTTTCATCTTATTTTTATACTTATTTTTCATCTAATTTTTTATCTCATTTTTATACTTATTTTTCATCTTATTTTTTATCTTATGTTTGATCCTATTTTTATACTTATTTTTTATCTTATTTTTCATCTTATTTTTCATCTTATTTTTTATCTTATTTTTATACTTATTTTTCATCTTATTTTTATACTTATTTCTCATCTTATTTTTCATCTTATTTTTATACTTATTTTTACACTTATTTTTCATCTTATTTTTATACTTATTTTTCATCTTATTTTTATACTTATTTTTTATCTTATTTTTATACCTATTTTTCATCTTATTTTATACCTATTTCTCATCTTATTTTTATACTTATTTTTACACTTATTTTTCATCTTATCTTTCATCTTATTTTTATACTTATTTTTTATACTTATTTTTTAATCTTGTAGTTTATCTTATTTTTATTCTTAAATTTCATTTTATTTTTATACTTATTTATACTTATTTTTCATCTCATTTTTGATCTCATTTTTATACTTATTTTTCATCTTATTTTTTATCTTATGTTTGATCCTATTTTTATACTTATTTTTTATCTTATTTTTCATCTTATTTTTCATCTTATATTTCATCTTATTTTTCATCTTATTTTTATACTTATTTTTTATCTTATTTTTATACTTATTTTTTATCTTATTTTTATACTTATTTTTTATCTTATTTTTATACTTATTTTATCTTATTTTTCATCTTATTTTTATACTTATTTTTTATCTTATTTTTATACTTATTTTTTATCTTATTTTTATACTTATTTTTCATCTTATTTTTCATCTTATTTTTTATCTTATTTTTATACTTATTTTTTATCTTATTTTTATACTTATTTTTTATCTTATTTTTATACTTATTTTTCATCTTATTTTTTATCTTATTTTTAATCTTATTTTTTCTTCGTATTTTTGATCTTATGTTAGATCCTATTTTTATACTTATTTTTTATCTTATTTTTCATCTTATTTTTTCTTATTTTTTTTATCTTACTTTTATACTTTTTTTTATCTTATTGTATCTTATTTTTTATCTTATTTTTATACTTATTTTTAATCTTATATTTTATCTTATTTTTAATCTTATTTTTATACTTATTATTCATTTTATTTTATACTTATTTTTCATCTTATTTTTATACTTATTTTTCATCTTATGTTTGATCCTATTTTTATACTTATTTTTATACTTATTTTTCATCTTATTTTTATACTTATTTTTTATCTTATTTTTATACTTATTTTTTATCTTATTTTTATACTTATTTCTCATCTTATTTTTCATCTTATTTTTATACTTATTATTCATCTTATTTTTTTTATCTTACTTTTATACTTTTTTTTATCTTATTTTATCTTATTTTTTATCTTATTTTTATACTTATTTTTAATCTTATATTTTATCTTATTTTTAATCTTATTTTTATACTTATTATTCATTTTATTTTTATACTTATTTTTCATCTTATTTTTATACTTATTTTTCATCTTATGTTTGATCCTATTTTTATACTTATTTTTATACTTATTTTTCATCTTATTTTTATACTTATTTTTTATCTTATTTTTATACTTATTTTTTATCTTATTTTTATACTTATTTCTCATCTTATTTTTCATCTTATTTTTATACTTATTTTTCATCTTATTTTTCATCTTATTTTTATACTTATTTTTCATCTTATTTTTATACTTATTATTATCTTATTTTTCATCTTATTTTTATACTTATTTTTCATCTAATTTTTTATACTTATTTTTATACTTATTTTTCATCTTATTTTTATACTTATTTCTCATCTTATTTTTCATCTTATTTTTATACTTATTTTTATACTTATTTTTCATCTTATTTTTATACTTATTTTTCATCTTATTTTTATACTCATTTTTTATCTTATTTTTATACTTATTTTTATACATATTTTTCATCTTATTTTTATACTTATTTCTCATCTTATTTTTTATACTTATTTTTATACTTATTTTTCATCTTATTTTTCATCTTATTTTTAATACTTATTTTTTATCTTATTTTTCATCTTTTTTTATAGTTTTTTTCATCTTATTTTTTCATTTTATTTTTTATTCTATTTTACATCTCATTTTTCATGTTATTATTATACTTAATTTTCATTTTATTTTTAATCCTTTTTTTATCTTATTTTTCATCTTATTTTTATCTTATTTTATCTTATTTTTATACTTATTTTTCATCTTATTTTTCATCTTATTTTTATACTTTTTTTATCTTATTTTTATACTTATTTTTTATCTTATTTTTCATCTTATTTTTATACTTATTTTTCATCTTATTTTTCATCTTATTTTTCATCTTATTTTTATACTTATTTTTTATCTTATTTTTATACTTATTTTTAATCTTATTTTTATCTTATTTTTATACTTATTGTTCATCTTATTTTTCATCTTATTTTTCATCTTATTTTTATACTTATTTTTTATCTTATTTTTATACTTATTTTTTATCTTATTTTTATACTTATTTTTACACTTATTTTTCATCTTATTTTTATACTTATTTTTTATCTTCATTTTTATACTTATTTTTTATCTTATTTTTAATCTTATTTTTTCTTCGTATTTTTGATCTTATGTTAGATCCTATTTTTATACTTATTTTTTATCTTATTTTTCATCTTATTTTTTCTTATTTTTTTTATCTTACTTTTATACTTTTTTTTATCTTATTTTATCTTATTTTTTATCTTATTTTTATACTTATTTTTAATCTTATATTTTATCTTATTTTTAATCTTATTTTTATACTTATTATTCATTTTATTTTATACTTATTTTTCATCTTATTTTTATACTTATTTTTCATCTTATGTTTGATCCTATTTTTATACTTATTTTTATACTTATTTTTCATCTTATTTTTATACTTATTTTTTATCTTATTTTTATACTTATTTTTTATCTTATTTTTATACTTATTTCTCATCTTATTTTTCATCTTATTTTTATACTTATTATTCATCTTATTTTTTTTATCTTACTTTTATACTTTTTTTTATCTTATTTTATCTTATTTTTTATCTTATTTTTATACTTATTTTTAATCTTATATTTTATCTTATTTTTAATCTTATTTTTATACTTATTATTCATTTTATTTTTATACTTATTTTTCATCTTATTTTTATACTTATTTTTCATCTTATGTTTGATCCTATTTTTATACTTATTTTTATACTTATTTTTCATCTTATTTTTATACTTATTTTTTATCTTATTTTTATACTTATTTTTTATCTTATTTTTATACTTATTTCTCATCTTATTTTTCATCTTATTTTTATACTTATTTTTCATCTTATTTTTATACTTATTTTTCATCTTATTTTTATACTTATTATTATCTTATTTTTCATCTTATTTTTATACTTATTTTTCATCTAATTTTTTATCTTATTTTTATACTTATTTTTCATCTTATTTTTTATCTTATTTTTAATCTTATTTTTATACTTATTATTCATCTTATTTGTTATCTTATTTTTATACTTATTTTTTATCTTATTTTTCATCTTATTTTTATACTTATTTTTTATCTTATTTTTTATTTTATTTTTAATCTTATTTTTATACTTATTTTTCATCTAATTTTTATCTTATTTTTATACTTATTTTTCATCTTATTTTTACACTTATTTTTCATCTTATCTTTTATCTTATTTTTATACTTATTTTTTATACTTATTTTTTAATCTTGTAGTTCATCTTTATTTTATTCTTAAATTTCATCTTATTTTTATACTTATTTATACTTATTTTTCATCTCATTTTTTATCTCATTTTTATACTTATTTTTCATCTTATTTTTTATCTTATTTTTATACTTATTTTACACTTATTTTTCATCTTATCTTTCATCTTATTTTTATACTTTTTTATACTTATTTTTTATTCTTGTATTTCATCTTATTTTTAATTTTAAATTTCATCTTATTTTTATACTTATTTTTCATCTTATTTTTCATCTTATTTTTAATACTTATTTTTTATCTTATTTTTCATCTTATTTTTTTATCTTATTTTTCATCTTTTTTTATAGTTTTTTTCATCTTATTTTTTCATTTTATTTTTTATTCTATTTTACATCTCATTTTTCATCTTATTATTATACTTAATTTTCATTTTATTTTTAATCCTTTTTTTATCTTATTTTTCATCTTATTTTTATCTTATTTTATCTTATTTTTATACTTATTTTTCATCTTATTTTTCATCTTATTTTTATACTTTTTTATCTTATTTTTATACTTATTTTTCATCTTATTTTTCATCTTATTTTTATACTTATTTTTCATCTTATTTTTCATCTTATTTTTCATCTTATTTTTATACTTATTTTTCATCTAATTTTTTATCTTATTTTTATACTTATTTTTTATCTTATTTTTTATCTTATTTTTCATCTTATTTTTATACTTATTTTTTATACTTATTTTTTAATCTTGTAGTTCATATTATTTTTATTCTTAAATTTCATTTTATTTTTATACTTATTTATACTTATTTTTCATCTAATTTTTTATCTTATTTTTATACTTATTTTTCATCTAATTTTTTCTCTTATTTTTATACTTATTTTTCATTTTTTTTTTTATCTTATGTTTGATCCTATTTTTATACTTATTTTTTATCTTATTTTTCATCTTATTTTTCATCTTATTTTTTATCTTATTTTTATACTTATTATTCATCTTATTTTTTTATCTTATTTTTATACTTTTTTTCATCTTATTTTTCATCTTATTTTTATACTTATTTCTCATCTTATTTTTCATCTTATTTTTATACTTATTTTTATACTTATTTTTCATCTTATTTTTATACTTATTTTTCATCTTATTTTTATACTCATTTTTTATCTTATTTTTATACTTATTTTTATACATATTTTTCATCTTATTTTTATACTTATTTCTCATCTTATTTTTATACTTATTTTTATACTTATTTTTCATCTTATTTTTCATCTTATTTTTATACTTTTTTTATCTTATTTTTATACTTATTTTTTATCTTATTTTTCATCTTATTTTTATACTTATTTTTCATCTTATTTTTATACTTATTTTTCATCTAATTTTTTATCTTATTTTTATACTTATTTTTTATCTTATTTTTTATCTTATTTTTCATCTTATTTTTCTACTTATTTTTCATCTATTTTTTATCTTATTTTTTATCTTATTTTTATACTTATTTTTTATCTTATTTTTATACTTATTTTTCATCTTATTTTTCATCTTATTTTTATACTTTTTTTATCTTATTTTTATACTTATTTTTTATCTTATTTTTCATCTTATTTTTATACTTATTTTTCATCTTATTTTTATACTTATTTTTCATCTAATTTTTTATCTTATTTTTATACTTATTTTTTATCTTATTTTTTATCTTATTTTTCATCTTATTTTTCTACTTATTTTTCATCTATTTTTTATCTTATTTTTTATCTTATTTTTATACTTATTTTTTATCTTATTTTTATACTTATTTTTCATCTTATTTTTATACTTATTTTTCATCTTATTTTTATACTTATTTTTTTTCTTATTTTTTTATCTTATTTTTATACTTTTTTTCATCTTATTTTTCATCTTATTTTTATACTTATTTTTCATCTAATTTTTTATCTTATTTTTATACTTATTTTTCATCTAATTTTTTCTTTTATTTTTATACTTATTTTTCATTTTTTTTTTTATCTTATGTTTGATCCTATTTTTATACTTATTTTTCATCTTATTTTTTATCTTATTTTTATACTTATTATTCATCTTATTTTTTTATCTTATTTTTATACTTTTTTTCATCTTATTTTTCATCTTATTTTTATACTTATTTCTCATCTTATTTTTCATCTTATTTTTATACTTATTTTTATACTTATTTTTCATCTTATTTTTATACTTATTTTTCATCTTATTTTTATACTCATTTTTTATCTTATTTTTATACTTATTTCTCATCTTATTTTTATACTTATTTTTCATCTTATTTTTCATCTTATTTTTATACTTTTTTTATCTTATTTTTATACTTATTTTTTATCTTATTTTTCATCTTATTTTTATACTTATTTTTCATCTTATTTTTATACTTATTTTTCATCTAATTTTTTATCTTATTTTTATACTTATTTTTTATCTTATTTTTTATCTTATTTTTCATCTTATTTTTCTACTTATTTTTCATCTATTTTTTATCTTATTTTTTATCTTATTTTTCATCTTATTTTTATAGTTATTTTTCATCTAATTTTTTATCTTTTTTTTATACTTATTTTTTATCTTATTTTTTATCTTATTTTTTATCTTATTTTTCATCTTATTTTTTATCTTATTTTTCATCTTATTTTTATACTTATTTTTCATCTTATTTTTATACTTATTTTTCATCTTATTTTTTATCTTATTTTTATACTTATTTTTCATCTTATGTTTGATCCTATTTTTATACTTATTTTTACACTTATTTTTCATCTTATTTTTATACTTATTTTTCATCTTATTTTTATACTTATTTTTACACTTATTTTTTGTCTTATTTTTATACTTATTTTTCATCTTATGTTTGATCCTATTTTTATACTTATTTTTACACTTATTTTTCATCTTATTTTTATACTTATTTTTCATCCTATTTTTATACTTATTTTTTATCTTATTTTTATACTTATTTTCATCTTATTTTTATACTTATTTCTCATCTTATTTTTATACTTTTTTTATCTTATTTTTATACTTATTTTTCATCTTTTTTTTCATCTTATTTTTATACTTATTTTTCATCTTATTTTTCATCTTATTTTTATACTTATTTTTCATCTAATTTTTTATCTTATTTTTATACTTATTTTTCATCTTATTTTTCATCTTATTTTTAATACTTATTTTTTATCTTATTTTTCATCTTATTTTTTTATCTTATTTTTCATCTTTTTTTATAGTTTTTTTCATCTTATTTTTTCATTTTATTTTTTATTCTATTTTACATCTCATTTTTCATCTTATTATTATACTTAATTTTCATTTTATTTTTAATCCTTTTTTTATCTTATTTTTCATCTTATTTTTATCTTATTTTATCTTATTTTTATACTTATTTTTCATCTTATTTTTCATCTTATTTTTATACTTTTTTATCTTATTTTTATACTTATTTTTCATCTTATTTTTCATCTTATTTTTATACTTATTTTTCATCTTATTTTTCATCTTATTTTTCATCTTATTTTTATACTTATTTTTCATCTAATTTTTTATCTTATTTTTATACTTATTTTTTATCTTATTTTTTATCTTATTTTTCATCTTATTTTTATACTTATTTTTTATACTTATTTTTTAATCTTGTAGTTCATATTATTTTTATTCTTAAATTTCATTTTATTTTTATACTTATTTATACTTATTTTTCATCTAATTTTTTATCTTATTTTTATACTTATTTTTCATCTAATTTTTTCTCTTATTTTTATACTTATTTTTCATTTTTTTTTTTATCTTATGTTTGATCCTATTTTTATACTTATTTTTTATCTTATTTTTCATCTTATTTTTCATCTTATTTTTTATCTTATTTTTATACTTATTATTCATCTTATTTTTTTATCTTATTTTTATACTTTTTTTCATCTTATTTTTCATCTTATTTTTATACTTATTTCTCATCTTATTTTTCATCTTATTTTTATACTTATTTTTATACTTATTTTTCATCTTATTTTTATACTTATTTTTCATCTTATTTTTATACTCATTTTTTATCTTATTTTTATACTTATTTTTATACATATTTTTCATCTTATTTTTATACTTATTTCTCATCTTATTTTTATACTTATTTTTATACTTATTTTTCATCTTATTTTTCATCTTATTTTTATACTTTTTTTATCTTATTTTTATACTTATTTTTTATCTTATTTTTCATCTTATTTTTATACTTATTTTTCATCTTATTTTTATACTTATTTTTCATCTAATTTTTTATCTTATTTTTATACTTATTTTTTATCTTATTTTTTATCTTATTTTTCATCTTATTTTTCTACTTATTTTTCATCTATTTTTTATCTTATTTTTTATCTTATTTTTATACTTATTTTTTATCTTATTTTTATACTTATTTTTCATCTTATTTTTCATCTTATTTTTATACTTTTTTTATCTTATTTTTATACTTATTTTTTATCTTATTTTTCATCTTATTTTTATACTTATTTTTCATCTTATTTTTATACTTATTTTTCATCTAATTTTTTATCTTATTTTTATACTTATTTTTTATCTTATTTTTTATCTTATTTTTCATCTTATTTTTCTACTTATTTTTCATCTATTTTTTATCTTATTTTTTATCTTATTTTTATACTTATTTTTTATCTTATTTTTATACTTATTTTTCATCTTATTTTTATACTTATTTTTCATCTTATTTTTATACTTATTTTTTTTCTTATTTTTTTATCTTATTTTTATACTTTTTTTCATCTTATTTTTCATCTTATTTTTATACTTATTTTTCATCTAATTTTTTATCTTATTTTTATACTTATTTTTCATCTAATTTTTTCTTTTATTTTTATACTTATTTTTCATTTTTTTTTTATCTTATGTTTGATCCTATTTTTATACTTATTTTTCATCTTATTTTTTATCTTATTTTTATACTTATTATTCATCTTATTTTTTTATCTTATTTTTATACTTTTTTTCATCTTATTTTTCATCTTATTTTTATACTTATTTCTCATCTTATTTTTCATCTTATTTTTATACTTATTTTTATACTTATTTTTCATCTTATTTTTATACTTATTTTTCATCTTATTTTTATACTCATTTTTTATCTTATTTTTATACTTATTTCTCATCTTATTTTTATACTTATTTTTATACTTATTTTTCATCTTATTTTTCATCTTATTTTTATACTTTTTTTATCTTATTTTTATACTTATTTTTTATCTTATTTTTCATCTTATTTTTATACTTATTTTTCATCTTATTTTTATACTTATTTTTCATCTAATTTTTTATCTTATTTTTATACTTATTTTTTATCTTATTTTTTATCTTATTTTTCATCTTATTTTTCTACTTATTTTTCATCTATTTTTTATCTTATTTTTTATCTTATTTTTCATCTTATTTTTATAGTTATTTTTCATCTAATTTTTTATCTTTTTTTTATACTTATTTTTTATCTTATTTTTTATCTTATTTTTTATCTTATTTTTCATCTTATTTTTTATCTTATTTTTCATCTTATTTTTATACTTATTTTTCATCTTATTTTTATACTTATTTTTCATCTTATTTTTTATCTTATTTTTATACTTATTTTTCATCTTATGTTTGATCCTATTTTTATACTTATTTTTACACTTATTTTTCATCTTATTTTTATACTTATTTTTCATCTTATTTTTATACTTATTTTTACACTTATTTTTTGTCTTATTTTTATACTTATTTTTCATCTTATGTTTGATCCTATTTTTATACTTATTTTTACACTTATTTTTCATCTTATTTTTATACTTATTTTTCATCCTATTTTTATACTTATTTTTTATCTTATTTTTATACTTATTTTCATCTTATTTTTATACTTATTTCTCATCTTATTTTTATACTTTTTTTATCTTATTTTTATACTTATTTTTCATCTTTTTTTTCATCTTATTTTTATACTTATTTTTCATCTTATTTTTCATCTTATTTTTATACTTATTTTTCATCTAATTTTTTATCTTATTTTTATACTTATTTTTTATCTTATTTTTCATCTTATTTTTATACTTATTTTTTATCTTATTTTTTATCTTATTTTTCATCTTATTTTTATACTTATTTTTTATCCTATTTTTATACTTATTTTTCATCTAATTTTTTATCTTATTTTTATACTTATTTTTTATCTTATTTTTCATCTTATTTTTATACTTATTTTTTATCTTATTTTTATACTTATTTTTTATCTTATTTTTATACTTATTTTCATCTTATTTTTATACTTATTTCTCATCTTATTTTTATACTTTTTTTATCTTATTTTTATACTTATTTTTCATCTTATTTTTATACTTATTTTTTATCTTCATTTTTATACTTATTTTTATACTTATTTTTTATCTTATTTTTCATCTTATTTTTTCTTATTATTTTTTATCTTATTTTTCATCTTATTTTTATACTTATTTTTTATCCTATTTTTATACTTATTTTTCATCTAATTTTTTATCTTATTTTTATACTTATTTTTTATCTTATTTTTCATCTTATTTTTATACTTATTTTTTATCTTATTTTTCATCTTATTTTTATACTTATTTTTATACTTATTTTTCATCTTATATTTTATCTTATTTTTCATCTTATTTTTATACTTATTATTCATCTTATTTTTTTTATCTTACTTTTATACTTTTTTTATCTTATTTTATCTTATTTTTTATCTTATTTTTATACTTATTTTTAATCTTATATTTTATCTTATTTTTAATCTTATTTTTATACTTATTATTCATTTTATTTTTATACTTATTTTTCATCTTATTTTTATACTTATTTTTCATCTTATGTTTGATCCTATTTTTATACTTATTTTTATACTTATTTTTCATCTTATTTTTATACTTATTTTTTATCTTATTTTTATACTTATTTTTTATCTTATTTTTATACTTATTTCTCATCTTATTTTTCATCTTATTTTTATACTTATTTTTCATCTTATTTTTCATCTTATTTTTATACTTATTTTTCATCTTATTTTTATACTTATTTTTATACTTATTTTTCATCTAATTTTTTATCTTATTTTTATACTTATTTTTCATCTTATTTTTTATCTTATTTTTAATCTTATTTTTATACTTATTATTCATCTTATTTGTTATCTTATTTTTATACTTATTTTTTATCTTATTTTTCATCTTATTTTTATACTTTTTTTTCATCTAATTTTTTCTCTTATTTTTATACTTATTTTTCATCTTATTTTTATACTTATTTTTTATCTTATTTTTTATCTTATTTTTCATCTTATTTTTATACTTATTTTTCATCTAATTTTTTATCTTATTTTTATACTTATTTTTCATCTTATTTTTACACTTATTTTTCATCTTATCTTTTATCTTATTTTTATACTTATTTTTTATACTTATTTTTTAATCTTGTAGTTCATCTTTATTTTATTCTTAAATTTCATCTTATTTTTATACTTATTTATACTTATTTTTCATCTTATTTTTTATCTTATTTTTATACTTATTTTACACTTATTTTTCATCTTATCTTTCATCTTATTTTTATACTTTTTTATACTTATTTTTTATTCTTGTATTTCATCTTATTTTTAATTTTAAATTTCATCTTATTTTTATACTTATTTTTCATCTTATTTTTCATCTTATTTTTAATACTTATTTTTTATCTTATTTTTCATCTTATTTTTTTATCTTATTTTTCATCTTTTTTTATAGTTTTTTTCATCTTATTTTTTCATTTTATTTTTTATTCTATTTTACATCTCATTTTTCATCTTATTATTATACTTAATTTTCATTTTATTTTTAATCCTTTTTTTATCTTATTTTTCATCTTATTTTTATCTTATTTTATCTTATTTTTATACTTATTTTTTATCTTATTTTTCATCTTATTTTTATACTTTTTTATCTTATTTTTCATCTTATTTTTATCTTATTTTATCTTATTTTTATACTTATTTTTTATCTTATTTTTCATCTTATTTTTATACTTTTTTATCTTATTTTTATACTTATTTTTCATCTTATTTTTCATCTTATTTTTATACTTATTTTTATCTTATTTTTCATCTTATTTTTCATCTTATTTTTATACTTTTTTATCTTATTTTTATACTTATTTTTCATCTTATTTTTCATCTTATTTTTATACTTATTTTTCATCTTATTTTTCATCTTATTTTTATACTTATTTTTCATCTAATTTTTTATCTCATTTTTATACTTATTTTTCATCTTATTTTTTATCTTATGTTTGATCCTATTTTTATACTTATTTTTTATCTTATTTTTCATCTTATTTTTCATCTTATTTTTTATCTTATTTTTATACTTATTTTTCATCTTATTTTTATACTTATTTCTCATCTTATTTTTCATCTTATTTTTATACTTATTTTTACACTTATTTTTCATCTTATTTTTATACTTATTTTTCATCTTATTTTTATACTTATTTTTTATCTTATTTTTATACCTATTTTTCATCTTATTTTATACCTATTTCTCATCTTATTTTTATACTTATTTTTACACTTATTTTTCATCTTATCTTTCATCTTATTTTTATACTTATTTTTTATACTTATTTTTTAATCTTGTAGTTTATCTTATTTTTATTCTTAAATTTCATTTTATTTTTATACTTATTTATACTTATTTTTCATCTCATTTTTGATCTCATTTTTATACTTATTTTTCATCTTATTTTTTATCTTATGTTTGATCCTATTTTTATACTTATTTTTTATCTTATTTTTCATCTTATTTTTCATCTTATATTTCATCTTATTTTTCATCTTATTTTTATACTTATTTTTTATCTTATTTTTATACTTATTTTTTATCTTATTTTTATACTTATTTTTTATCTTATTTTTATACTTATTTTATCTTATTTTTCATCTTATTTTTATACTTATTTTTTATCTTATTTTTATACTTATTTTTTATCTTATTTTTATACTTATTTTTCATCTTATTTTTCATCTTATTTTTTATCTTATTTTTATACTTATTTTTTATCTTATTTTTATACTTATTTTTTATCTTATTTTTATACTTATTTTATCTTATTTTTCATCTTATTTTTCATCTTATTTTTATACTTATTTTTTATCTTATTTTTATACTTATTTTTTATCTTATTTTTATACTTATTTTTCATCTTATTTTTCATCTTATTTTTCATCTTATTTTTATACTTATTTTTTATCTTATTTTTATACTTATTTTTTATCTTATTTTTATACTTATTTTTCATCTTATTTTTCATCTTATTTTTCATCTTATTTTTATACTTATTTTTTATCTTATTTTTATACTTATTTTTTATCTTATTTTTATACTTATTTTATCTTATTTTTCATCTTATTTTTCATCTTATTTTTATACTTATTTTTCATCTTATTTTTATACTTATTTTTTATCTTATTTTTATACTTATTTTTTATCTTATTTTTATACTTATTTTTCATCTTATTTTTCATCTTATTTTTTATCTTATTTTTATACTTATTTTTTATCTTATTTTTATACTTATTTTTTATCTTATTTTTATACTTATTTTATCTTATTTTTCATCTTATTTTTCATCTTATTTTTATACTTATTTTTTATCTTATTTTTATACTTATTTTTTATCTTATTTTTATACTTATTTTTCATCTTATTTTTCATCTTATTTTTCATCTTATTTTTATACTTATTTTTTATCTTATTTTTATACTTATTTTTTATCTTATTTTTATACTTATTTTATCTTATTTTTCATCTTATTTTTCATCTTATTTTTATACTTATTTTTTATCTTATTTTTATACTTATTTTTTATCTTATTTTTATACTTATTTTTAATCTTATTTTTATCTTATTTTTATACTTATTGTTCATCTTATTTTTCATCTTATTTTTCATCTTATTTTTATACTTATTTTTTATCTTATTTTTATACTTATTTTTTATCTTATTTTTATACTTATTTTTCATCTTATTTTTCATCTTATTTTTACACTTATTTTTCATCTTATTTTTATACTTATTTTTTATCTTCATTTTTATACTTATTTTTTATCTTATTTTTAATCTTATTTTTTCTTCGTATTTTTGATCTTATGTTAGATCCTATTTTTATACTTATTTTTTATCTTATTTTTCATCTTATTTTTTCTTATTTTTTTTATCTTACTTTTATACTTTTTTTTATCTTATTGTATCTTATTTTTTATCTTATTTTTATACTTATTTTTAATCTTATATTTTATCTTATTTTTAATCTTATTTTTATACTTATTATTCATTTTATTTTATACTTATTTTTCATCTTATTTTTATACTTATTTTTCATCTTATGTTTGATCCTATTTTTATACTTATTTTTATACTTATTTTTCATCTTATTTTTATACTTATTTTTTATCTTATTTTTATACTTATTTTTTATCTTATTTTTATACTTATTTCTCATCTTATTTTTCATCTTATTTTTATACTTATTATTCATCTTATTTTTTTTATCTTACTTTTATACTTTTTTTTATCTTATTTTATCTTATTTTTTATCTTATTTTTATACTTATTTTTAATCTTATATTTTATCTTATTTTTAATCTTATTTTTATACTTATTATTCATTTTATTTTTATACTTATTTTTCATCTTATTTTTATACTTATTTTTCATCTTATGTTTGATCCTATTTTTATACTTATTTTTATACTTATTTTTCATCTTATTTTTATACTTATTTTTTATCTTATTTTTATACTTATTTTTTATCTTATTTTTATACTTATTTCTCATCTTATTTTTCATCTTATTTTTATACTTATTTTTCATCTTATTTTTCATCTTATTTTTATACTTATTTTTCATCTTATTTTTATACTTATTATTATCTTATTTTTCATCTTATTTTTATACTTATTTTTCATCTAATTTTTTATACTTATTTTTATACTTATTTTTCATCTTATTTTTATACTTATTTCTCATCTTATTTTTCATCTTATTTTTATACTTATTTTTATACTTATTTTTCATCTTATTTTTATACTTATTTTTCATCTTATTTTTATACTCATTTTTTATCTTATTTTTATACTTATTTTTATACATATTTTTCATCTTATTTTTATACTTATTTCTCATCTTATTTTTATACTTATTTTTATACTTATTTTTCATCTTATTTTTCATCTTATTATTAATACTTATTTTTTATCTTATTTTTCATCTTTTTTTATAGTTTTTTTCATCTTATTTTTTCATTTTATTTTTTATTCTATTTTACATCTCATTTTTCATGTTATTATTATACTTAATTTTCATTTTATTTTTAATCCTTTTTTTATCTTATTTTTCATCTTATTTTTATCTTATTTTATCTTATTTTTATACTTATTTTTCATCTTATTTTTCATCTTATTTTTATACTTTTTTTATCTTATTTTTATACTTATTTTTTATCTTATTTTTCATCTTATTTTTATACTTATTTTTCATCTTATTTTTATACTTATTTTTCATCTAATTTTTTATCTTATTTTTATACTTATTTTTTATCTTATTTTTTATCTTATTTTTCATCTTATTTTTCTACTTATTTTTCATCTATTTTTTATCTTATTTTTTATCTTATTTTTCATCTTATTTTTATAGTTATTTTTCATCTAATTTTTTATCTTTTTTTTATACTTATTTTTTATCTTATTTTTTATCTTATTTTTTATCTTATTTTTCATCTTATTTTTTATCTTATTTTTCATCTTATTTTTATACTTATTTTTTATCTTATTTTTATACCTATTTTTCATCTTATTTTTATACTTATTTTTCATCTTATTTTTTATCTTATTTTTCATCTTATTTTTATACTTATTTTTCATCTAATTTTTTATCTTATTTTTATACTTATTTTTCATCTTATTTTTACACTTATTTTTCATCTTATCTTTTATCTTATTTTTATACTTATTTTTTATACTTATTTTTTAATCTTGTAGTTCATCTTTATTTTATTCTTAAATTTCATCTTATTTTTATACTTATTTATACTTATTTTTCATCTCATTTTTTATCTCATTTTTATACTTATTTTTCATCTTATTTTTTATCTTATTTTTATACTTATTTTATACTTATTTTTTATTCTTGTATTTCATCTTATTTTTAATTTTAAATTTCATCTTATTTTTATACTTATTTTTCATCTTATTTTTCATCTTATTTTTAATACTTATTTTTTATCTTATTTTTCATCTTATTTTTTTATCTTATTTTTCATCTTTTTTTATAGTTTTTTTCATCTTATTTTTTCATTTTATTTTTTATTCTATTTTACATCTCATTTTTCATCTTATTATTATACTTAATTTTCATTTTATTTTTAATCCTTTTTTTATCTTATTTTTCATCTTATTTTTATCTTATTTTATCTTATTTTTATACTTATTTTTCATCTTATTTTTCATCTTATTTTTATACTTTTTTATCTTATTTTTATACTTATTTTTCATCTTATTTTTCATCTTATTTTTATACTTATTTTTCATCTTATTTTTCATCTTATTTTTCATCTTATTTTTATACTTATTTTTCATCTAATTTTTTATCTTATTTTTATACTTATTTTTTATCTTATTTTTTATCTTATTTTTCATCTTATTTTTATACTTATTTTTTATACTTATTTTTTAATCTTGTAGTTTATATTATTTTTATTTTTAAATTTCATTTTATTTTTATACTTATTTATACTTATTTTTCATCTCATTTTTTATTTCATTTTTATACTTATTTTTCATCTTATTTTTTATCTTATGTTTGATCCTATTTTTATACTTATTTTTTATCTTATTTTTCATCTTATTTTTCATCTTATATTTCATCTTATTTTTCATCTTATTTTTATACTTATTTTTTATCTTATTTTTATACTTATTTTTTATCTTATTTTTCATCTTATTTTTCATCTTATTTTTATACTTATTTTTTATCTTATTTTTATACTTATTTTTCATCTTATTTTTCATCTTATATTTCATCTTATTTTTCATCTTATTTTTATACTTATTTTTTATCTTATTTTTATACTTATTTTTTATCTTATTTTTCATCTTATTTTTATACTTATTTTTTATCTTATTTTTATACTTATTTTTCATCTTATTTTTACACTTATTTTTCATCTTATTTTTATACTTATTATTCATCTTATATTTTATCTTATTTTTCATCTTATTTTCCATCTTATTTTTTATCTTATTTTTCATCTTATTTTTATACTTATTTTTCATCTTATATTTTATCTTATTTTTCATCTTATTTTTATACTTATTATTCATCTTATTTTTTTATCTTATTTTTATACTTATTTTTGCACTTATTTTTCATCTTATTTTTATACTTATTTTTTATCTTCATTTTTATACTTATTTTTTGTCTTTTTTTTTATCTTATTTTTAATCTTATTTTTTCTTTATATTTTTGATCTTGTTAGATCCTATTTTTATACTTATTTTTTATCTTATTTTTCATCTTATTTTTTCTTCTTATTTTTTATCTTATTTTTCATCTTATTTTTATACTTATTTATCATCTTATATTTTATCTTATTTTTAATCTTATTTTTATACTTATTTTTTATCGTATTTTTTCTCTTATTTTTACTTATTTTTCATATTATTTTTATACTTATTTCTCATCTTATTTTTTCTCTTATTTTTATACTTATTTTTCATCTTATTTTTATACTTATTATTCATCTTATTTTTTATCTTATTTTTATACTTATTTTTTATCTTATTTTTATACTTATTTCTCATCTTATTTTTCATCTTATTTTTATACTTATTTTTCATCTTATTTTTATACTTATTTTTAATCTTATTTTTTATCTTATTTTTATACTTATTTTTCATCTTATGTTTGATCCTATTTTTATACTTATTTTTACACTTATTTTTCATCTTATTTTTATACTTATTTTTCATCTTATGTTTGATCCTATTTTTATACTTATTTTTACACTTATTTTTCATCTTATTTTTATACTTATTTTTCATCTTATTTTTATACTTATTTTTTATCTTATTTTTATACTTATTTTTTATACTTATTTTTACACTTATTTTTCATCTTATTTTTATACTTATTTTTTATCTTCATTTTTATACTTATTTTTTGTCTTATTTTTATACTTATTTTTCATCTTATGTTTGATCCTATTTTTATACTTATTTTTACACTTATTTTTCATCTTATTTTTATACTTATTTTTCATCTTATTTTTATACTTATTTTTTTTCTTATTTTTATACTTATTTCTCATCTTATTTTTATACTTATTTTTACACTTATTTTTCATCTTATTTTTATACTTATTTTTTATCTTATTTTTATACTTATTTTTATACTTATTTCTCATCTTATTTTTATACTTATTTTTACACTTATTTTTCATCTTATCTTTCATCTTATTTTTATACTTATTTTTTATACTTATTTTTTTAATCTTGTAGTTCATATTATTTTTATTCTTAAATTTCATTTTATTTTTATACTTATTTTTCATCTCATTTTTGATCTCATTTTTATACTTATTTTTCATCTTATTTTTTATCTTATGTTTGATCCTATTTTTATACTTATTTTTTATCTTATTTTTCATCTTATTTTTCATCTTATTTTTTATCTTATTTTTATACTTATTTTTCATCTTATTTTTATACTTATTTCTCATCTTATTTTTCATCTTATTTTTATACTTATTTTTATACTTATTTTTCATCTTATTTTTATACTTATTTCTCATCTTATTTTTCATCTTATTTTTATACTTATTTTTACACTTATTTTTCATCTTATTTTTATACTTATTTTTCATCTTATTTTTATACTTATTTTTTATCTTATTTTTATACCTATTTTTCATCTTATTTTATACCTATTTCTCATCTTATTTTTATACTTATTTTTACACTTATTTTTCATCTTATCTTTCATCTTATTTTTATACTTATTTTTTATACTTATTTTTTAATCTTGTAGTTTATCTTATTTTTATTCTTAAATTTCATTTTATTTTTATACTTATTTATACTTATTTTTCATCTCATTTTTGATCTCATTTTTATACTTATTTTTCATCTTATTTTTTATCTTATGTTTGATCCTATTTTTATACTTATTTTTTATCTTATTTTTCATCTTATTTTTCATCTTATATTTCATCTTATTTTTCATCTTATTTTTATACTTATTTTTTATCTTATTTTTATACTTATTTTTTATCTTATTTTTATACTTATTTTTTATCTTATTTTTATACTTATTTTATCTTATTTTTCATCTTATTTTTATACTTATTTTTTATCTTATTTTTATACTTATTTTTCATCTTATTTTTCATCTTATTTTTCATCTTATTTTTATACTTATTTTTTATCTTATTTTTATACTTATTTTTCATCTTATTTTTCATCTTATTTTTCATCTTATTTTTATACTTATTTTTTATCTTATTTTTATACTTATTTTTTATCTTATTTTTATACTTTTTTTTCATCTTATTTTTCATCTTATTTTTACACTTATTTTTCATCTTATTTTTATACTTATTTTTTATCTTCATTTTTATACTTATTTTTTATCTTATTTTTAATCTTATTTTTTCTTCGTATTTTTGATCTTATGTTAGATCCTATTTTTATACTTATTTTTTATCTTATTTTTCATCTTATTTTTTCTTATTATTTTTTATCTTATTTTTCATCTTATTTTTATACTTATTTATCATCTTATATTTTATCTTATTTTTAATCTTATTTTTATACTTATTTTTTATCATATTTTTTCTCTTATTTTTATACTTATTTTTCATCTTATTTTTATACTTATTTCTCATCTTATTTTTTCTCTTATTTTTATACTTATTTTTCATCTTATTTTTTATCATATTTTTTCTCTTATTTTTATACTTATTTTTCATCTTATTTTTATACTTATTATTCATCTTATTTTTTATCTTATTTTTATACTTATTTTTCATCTTATTTTTATACTTATTATTCATCTTATTTTTTATCTTATTTTTATACTTATTTTTCATCTTATTTTTATACTTATTTCTCATCTTATTTTTCATCTTATTTTTATACTTATTTTTCATCTTATTTTTATACTTATTATTATCTTATTTTTCATCTTATTTTTATACTTATTTTTCATCTTATATTTTATCTTATTTTTCATCTTATTTTTATACTTATTATTCATCTTATTTTTTTATCTTATTTTTATACTTTTTTTTATCTTATTTTTCATCTTATTTTTATACTTATTTTTCATCTAATTTTTTATCTTATTTTTATACTTATTTTTCATCTAATTTTTTCTCTTATTTTAATACTTATTTTTCATTTTTTTTTTTATCTTATGTTTGATCCTATTTTTATACTTATTTTTTATCTTATTTTTCATCTTATTTTTCATCTTATTTTTTATCTTATTTTTATACTTATTATTCATCTTATTTTTTTATCTTATTTTTATACTTTTTTTCATCTTATTTTTCATCTTATTTTTATACTTATTTTTCATCTAATTTTTTATACTTAATTTTATACTTATTTTTCATCTTATTTTTATACTTATTTCTCATCTTATTTTTCATCTTATTTTTATACTTATTTTTATACTTATTTTTCATCTTATTTTTATACTTATTTTTCATCTTATTTTTATACTTATTTTTTATCTTATTTTTATACTTATTTTTATACATATTTTTCATCTTATTTTTATACTTATTTCTCATCTTATTTTTATACTTATTTTTATACTTATTTTTCATCTTATTTTTCATCTTATTTTTAATACTTATTTTTTATCTTATTTTTCATCTTTTTTTATAGTTTTTTTCATCTTATTTTTTATCTTATTTTTATACTTATTTTTCATCTTATTTTTATACTTATTTTTTATCTTATTTTTCATCTTATTTTTCATCTTATTTTTATACTTATTTTTCATCTTATTTTTCATCTTATTTTTATACTTATTTTTCATCTAATTTTTTATCTTATTTTTATACTTATTTTTTATCTTATTTTTTATCTTATTTTTCATCTTATTTTTCTACTTATTTTTCATCTATTTTTTATCTTATTTTTTATCTTATTTTTCATCTTATTTTTATAGTTATTTTTCATCTAATTTTTTATCTTTTTTTTATACTTATTTTTTATCTTATTTTTTATCTTATTTTTTATCTTATTTTTCATCTTATTTTTTATCTTATTTTTCATCTTATTTTTATACTTATTTTTTATCTTATTTTTATACTTATTTTTCATCTTATTTTTATACTTATTTTTTATCTTATTTTTCATCTTATTTTTTATCTTATTTTTATACTTATTTTCATCTTATTTTTATACTTATTTCTCATCTTATTTTTATACTTTTTTTATCTTATTTTTATACTTATTTTTCATCTTTTTTTTCATCTTATTTTTATACTTATTTCTCATCTTATTTTTATACTTTTTTTATCTTATTTTTATACTTATTTTTCATCTTTTTTTTCATCTTATTTTTATACTTATTTTTCATCTAATTTTTTATCTTATTTTTATACTTATTTTTTATCTTATTTTTTATCTTATTTTTCATCTTATTTTTATACTTATTTTTTATCCTATTTTTATACTTATTTTTCATCTAATTTTTTATCTTATTTTTATACTTATTTTTTATCTTATTTTTCATCTTATTTTTTATCCTATTTTTATACTTATTTTTCATCTAATTTTTTATCTTATTTTTATACTTATTTTTTATCCTATTTTTATACTTATTTTTCATCTAATTTTTTATCTTATTTTTATACTTATTTTTTATCTTATTTTTTATCTTATTTTTCATCTTATTTTTTCTTATTATTTTTTATCTTATTTTTCATCTTATTTTTATACTTATTTTTCATCTAATTTTTTATCTTATTTTTATACTTATTTTTTATCTTATTTTTCATCTTATTTTTATACTTTTTTTATCTTATTTTTATACTTATTTTTTATCTTATTTTTCATCTTATTTTTATACTTATTTTTCATCTTATTTTTATACTTATTTTTCATCTAATTTTTTATCTTATTTTTATACTTATTTTTTATCTTATTTTTTATCTTATTTTTCATCTTATTTTTCTACTTATTTTTCATCTATTTTTTATCTTATTTTTTATCTTATTTTTCATCTTATTTTTATAGTTATTTTTCATCTAATTTTTTATCTTTTTTTTATACTTATTTTTTATCTTATTTTTTATCTTATTTTTTATCTTATTTTTCATCTTATTTTTTATCTTATTTTTCATCTTATTTTTATACTTATTTTTTATCTTATTTTTATACTTATTTTTCATCTTATTTTTATACTTATTTTTTATCTTATTTTTCATCTTATTTTTCATCTTATTTTTATACTTATTTTTCATCTTATTTTTCATCTTATTTTTATACTTATTTTTCATCTAATTTTTTATCTTATTTTTATACTTATTTTTTATCTTATTTTTTATCTTATTTTTCATCTTATTTTTCTACTTATTTTTCATCTATTTTTTATCTTATTTTTTATCTTATTTTTCATCTTATTTTTATAGTTATTTTTCATCTAATTTTTTATCTTTTTTTTATACTTATTTTTTATCTTATTTTTTATCTTATTTTTTATCTTATTTTTCATCTTATTTTTTATCTTATTTTTCATCTTATTTTTATACTTATTTTTCATCTTATTTTTATACTTATTTTTTATCTTATTTTTCATCTTATTTTTCATCTTATTTTTATACTTATTTTTCATCTTATTTTTCATCTTATTTTTATACTTATTTTTCATCTAATTTTTTATCTTATTTTTATACTTATTTTTTATCTTATTTTTTATCTTATTTTTCATCTTATTTTTCTACTTATTTTTCATCTATTTTTTATCTTATTTTTTATCTTATTTTTCATCTTATTTTTATAGTTATTTTTCATCTAATTTTTTATCTTTTTTTTATACTTATTTTTTATCTTATTTTTTATCTTATTTTTTATCTTATTTTTCATCTTATTTTTTATCTTATTTTTCATCTTATTTTTATACTTATTTTTTATCTTATTTTTATACTTATTTTTCATCTTATTTTTATACTTATTTTTTATCTTATTTTTCATCTTATTTTTTATCTTATTTTTATACTTATTTTTCATCTTATGTTTGATCCTATTTTTATACTTATTTTTACACTTATTTTTCATCTTATTTTTATACTTATTTTTCATCTTATTTTTATACTTATTTTTTATCTTATTTTTATACTTATTTTCATCTTATTTTTATACTTATTTCTCATCTTATTTTTATACTTTTTTTATCTTATTTTTATACTTATTTTTCATCTTTTTTTTTATCTTATTTTTCTACTTATTTTTCATCTTATTTTTCATCTTATTTTTATACTTATTTTTCATCTAATTTTTTATCTTATTTTTATACTTATTTTTTATCTTATTTTTTATCTTATTTTTCATCTTATTTTTATACTTATTTTTTATCCTATTTTTATACTTATTTTTCATCTAATTTTTTATCTTATTTTTATACTTATTTTTTATCTTATTTTTCATCTTATTTTTATACTTATTTTTTATCTTATTTTTATACTTATTTTTTATCTTATTTTTATACTTATTTTTTATCTTCATTTTTATACTTATTTTTATACTTATTTTTTATCTTATTTTTCATCTTATTTTTTCTTATTATTTTTTATCTTATTTTTCATCTTATTTTTATACTTATTTTTCATCTAATTTTTTATCTTATTTTTATACTTATTTTTTATCTTATTTTTCATCTTATTTTTATACTTATTTTTATACTTATTTTTCATCTTATATTTTATCTTATTTTTCATCTTATTTTTATACTTATTATTCATCTTATTTTTTTATCTTATTTTTATACTTATTTTTGCACTTATTTTTCATCTTATTTTTATACTTATTTTTTATCTTCATTTTTATACTTATTTTTTGTCTTTTTTTTTATCTTATTTTTAATCTTATTTTTTCTTTATATTTTTGATCTTATGTTAGATCCTATTTTTATACTTATTTTTTATCTTATTTTTCATCTTATTTTTTCTTCTTATTTTTATACTTATTTTTTATCTTATTTTTTATCTTATTTGTCATCTTATTTTTCATCTTATTTTTCTACTTATTTTTCATCTATTTTTTATCTTATTTTTTATCTTATTTTTCATCTTATTTTTATACTTATTTTTTATCTTATTTTTATACTTATTTTTCATCTTATTTTTATACTTATTTTTTATCTTATTTTTATACTTATTTTTATACTTATTTCTCATCTTATTTTTATACTTATTTTTACACTTATTTTTCATCTTATCTTTCATCTTATTTTTATACTTATTTTTTATACTTATTTTTTTAATCTTGTAGTTCATATTATTTTTATTCTTAAATTTCATTTTATTTTTATACTTATTTTTCATCTCATTTTTTATCTCATTTTTATACTTATTTTTCATCTTATTTTTTATCTTATGTTTGATCCTATTTTTATACTTATTTTTTATCTTATTTTTCATCTTATTTTTCATCTTATTTTTTATCTTATTTTTATACTTATTTTTCATCTTATTTTTATACTTATTTCTCATCTTATTTTTCATCTTATTTTTATACTTATTTTTATACTTATTTTTCATCTTATTTTTATACTTATTTCTCATCTTATTTTTCATCTTATTTTTATACTTATTTTTACACTTATTTTTCATCTTATTTTTATACTTATTTTTCATCTTATTTTTATACTTATTTTTTATCTTATTTTTATACCTATTTTTCATCTTATTTTATACCTATTTCTCATCTTATTTTTATACTTATTTTTACACTTATTTTTCATCTTATCTTTCATCTTATTTTTATACTTATTTTTTATACTTATTTTTTAATCTTGTAGTTTATCTTATTTTTATTCTTAAATTTCATTTTATTTTTATACTTATTTATACTTATTTTTCATCTCATTTTTGATCTCATTTTTATACTTATTTTTCATCTTATTTTTTATCTTATGTTTGATCCTATTTTTATACTTATTTTTTATCTTATTTTTCATCTTATTTTTCATCTTATTTTTATACTTATTTTTTATCTTATTTTTATACTTATTTTTTATCTTATTTTTATACTTATTTTTTATCTTATTTTTCATCTTATTTTTCATCTTATTTTTATACTTATTTTTTATCTTATTTTTATACTTATTTTTCATCTTATTTTTCATCTTATTTTTATACTTATTTTTTATCTTATTTTTATACTTATTTTTTATCTTATTTTTATACTTATTTTTTATCTTATTTTTCATCTTATTTTTCATCTTATTTTTATACTTATTTTTTATCTTATTTTTATACTTATTTTTTATCTTATTTTTCATCTTATTTTTATACTTATTTTTTATCTTATTTTTCATCTTATTTTTCATCTTATTTTTATACTTATTTTTTATCTTATTTTTATACTTATTTTTCATCTTATTTTTCATCTTATTTTTATACTTATTTTTTATCTTATTTTTATACTTATTTTTTATCTTATTTTTATACTTTTTTTTCATCTTATTTTTCATCTTATTTTTACACTTATTTTTCATCTTATTTTTATACTTATTTTTTATCTTCATTTTTATACTTATTTTTTATCTTATTTTTAATCTTATTTTTTCTTCGTATTTTTGATCTTATGTTAGATCCTATTTTTATACTTATTTTTTATCTTATTTTTCATCTTATTTTTCATCTTATTTTTATACTTATTTTTTATCTTATTTTTATACTTATTTTTCATCTTATTTTTCATCTTATTTTTCATCTTATTTTTATACTTATTTTTTATCTTATTTTTATACTTATTTTTTATCTTATTTTTATACTTTTTTTTCATCTTATTTTTCATCTTATTTTTACACTTATTTTTCATCTTATTTTTATACTTATTTTTTATCTTCATTTTTATACTTATTTTTTATCTTATTTTTAATCTTATTTTTTCTTCGTATTTTTGATCTTATGTTAGATCCTATTTTTATACTTATTTTTTATCTTATTTTTCATCTTATTTTTTCTTATTATTTTTTATCTTATTTTTCATCTTATTTTTATACTTATTTATCATCTTATATTTTATCTTATTTTTAATCTTATTTTTATACTTATTTTTTATCATATTTTTTCTCTTATTTTTATACTTATTTTTCATCTTATTTTTATACTTATTTCTCATCTTATTTTTTCTCTTATTTTTATACTTATTTTTCATCTTATTTTTTATCATATTTTTTCTCTTATTTTTATACTTATTTTTCATCTTATTTTTATACTTATTATTCATCTTATTTTTTATCTTATTTTTATACTTATTTTTCATCTTATTTTTATACTTATTATTCATCTTATTTTTTATCTTATTTTTATACTTATTTTTCATCTTATTTTTATACTTATTTCTCATCTTATTTTTCATCTTATTTTTATACTTATTTTTCATCTTATTTTTATACTTATTATTATCTTATTTTTCATCTTATTTTTATACTTATTTTTCATCTTATATTTTATCTTATTTTTCATCTTATTTTTATACTTATTATTCATCTTATTTTTTTATCTTATTTTTATACTTTTTTTCATCTTATTTTTCATCTTATTTTTATACTTATTTTTCATCTCATTTTTTATCTTATTTTTATACTTATTTTTTATCTTATTTTTATACTTATTTTTCATCTTATTTTTATACTTATTTTTTATCTTATTTTTCATCTTATTTTTCATCTTATTTTTATACTTATTTTTCATCTTATTTTTCATCTTATTTTTATACTTATTTTTCATCTAATTTTTTATCTTATTTTTATACTTATTTTTTATCTTATTTTTTATCTTATTTTTCATCTTATTTTTCTACTTATTTTTCATCTATTTTTTATCTTATTTTTTATCTTATTTTTCATCTTATTTTTATAGTTATTTTTCATCTAATTTTTTATCTTTTTTTTATACTTATTTTTTATCTTATTTTTTATCTTATTTTTCATCTTATTTTTTATCTTATTTTTCATCTTATTTTTATACTTATTTTTTATCTTATTTTTATACTTATTTTTCATCTTATTTTTATACTTATTTTTTATCTTATTTTTCATCTTATTTTTTATCTTATTTTTATACTTATTTTTCATCTTATGTTTGATCCTATTTTTATACTTATTTTTACACTTATTTTTCATCTTATTTTTATACTTATTTTTCATCTTATTTTTATACTTATTTTTTATCTTATTTTTATACTTATTTTCATCTTATTTTTATACTTATTTCTCATCTTATTTTTATACTTTTTTTATCTTATTTTTATACTTATTTTTCATCTTTTTTTTCATCTTATTTTTATACTTATTTCTCATCTTATTTTTATACTTATTTTTCATCTTTTTTTTCATCTTATTTTTCTACTTATTTTTCATCTTATTTTTCATCTTATTTTTATACTTATTTTTCATCTAATTTTTTATCTTATTTTTATACTTATTTTTTATCTTATTTTTTATCTTATTTTTCATCTTATTTTTATACTTATTTTTTATCCTATTTTTATACTTATTTTTCATCTAATTTTTTATCTTATTTTTATACTTATTTTTTATCTTATTTTTCATCTTATTTTTATACTTATTTTTTATCTTATTTTTATACTTATTTTTTATCTTATTTTTTATCTTATTTTTCATCTTATTTTTATACTTATTTTTTATCCTATTTTTATACTTATTTTTCATCTAATTTTTTATCTTATTTTTATACTTATTTTTTATCTTATTTTTCATCTTATTTTTATACTTATTTTTTATCTTATTTTTATACTTATTTTTTATCTTATTTTTATACTTATTTTTTATCTTCATTTTTATACTTATTTTTATACTTATTTTTTATCTTATTTTTCATCTTATTTTTTCTTATTATTTTTTATCTTATTTTTCATCTTATTTTTATACTTATTTTTCATCTAATTTTTTATCTTATTTTTATACTTATTTTTTATCTTATTTTTCATCTTATTTTTATACTTATTTTTATCTTATATTTTATCTTATTTTTCATCTTATTTTTATACTTATTATTCATCTTATTTTTTTATCTTATTTTTATACTTATTTTTGCACTTATTTTTCATCTTATTTTTATACTTATTTTTTATCTTCATTTTTATACTTATTTTTTGTCTTTTTTTTTTATCTTATTTTTAATCTTATTTTTTCTTTATATTTTTGATCTTATGTTAGATCCTATTTTTATACTTATTTTTTATCTTATTTTTCATCTTATTTTTTCTTCTTATTTTTATACTTATTTTTTATCTTATTTTTTATCTTATTTGTCATCTTATTTTTCATCTTATTTTTCTACTTATTTTTCATCTATTTTTTATCTTATTTTTTATCTTATTTTTCATCTTATTTTTATACTTATTTTTTATCTTATTTTTATACTTATTTTTCATCTTATTTTTATACTTATTTTTTATCTTATTTTTATACTTATTTTTATACTTATTTCTCATCTTATTTTTATACTTATTTTTACACTTATTTTTCATCTTATCTTTCATCTTATTTTTATACTTATTTTTTATACTTATTTTTTTAATCTTGTAGTTCATATTATTTTTATTCTTAAATTTCATTTTATTTTTATACTTATTTTTCATCTCATTTTTTATCTCATTTTTATACTTATTTTTCATCTTATTTTTTATCTTATGTTTGATCCTATTTTTATACTTATTTTTTATCTTATTTTTCATCTTATTTTTCATCTTATTTTTTATCTTATTTTTATACTTATTTTTTATACTTATTTTTACACTTATTTTTCATCTTATTTTTATACTTATTTTTTATCTTCATTTTTATACTTATTTTTTGTCTTATTTTTATACTTATTTTTCATCTTATGTTTGATCCTATTTTTATACTTATTTTTACACTTATTTCTCATCTTATTTTTATACTTATTTTTCATCTTATTTTTATACTTATTTTTATACTTATTTTTCATCTTATTTTTATACTTATTTCTCATCTTATTTTTCATCTTATTTTTATACTTATTTTTACACTTATTTTTCATCTTATTTTTATACTTATTTTTCATCTTATTTTTATACTTATTTTTTATCTTATTTTTATACCTATTTTTCATCTTATTTTATACCTATTTCTCATCT
Source organism: Mixophyes australis (assembly GCA_036250195.1). Taxonomy (NCBI): domain Eukaryota; kingdom Metazoa; phylum Chordata; class Amphibia; order Anura; family Limnodynastidae; genus Mixophyes; species Mixophyes australis. The sequence goes on along the minus strand of JAVHZZ010000321.1, from coordinate 31,792 downwards.
TATTTTTATACTTATTTTTACACTTATTTTTCATCTTATCTTTCATCTTATTTTTATACTTATTTTTTATACTTATTTTTTAATCTTGTAGTTTATCTTATTTTTATTCTTAAATTTCATTTTATTTTTATACTTATTTATACTTATTTTTCATCTCATTTTTGATCTCATTTTTATACTTATTTTTCATCTTATTTTTTATCTTATGTTTGATCCTATTTTTATACTTATTTTTTATCTTATTTTTCATCTTATTTTTCATCTTATATTTCATCTTATTTTTCATCTTATTTTTATACTTATTTTTTATCTTATTTTTATACTTATTTTTTATCTTATTTTTATACTTATTTTTTATCTTATTTTTCATCTTATTTTTCATCTTATTTTTATACTTATTTTTTATCTTATTTTTATACTTATTTTTCATCTTATTTTTCATCTTATTTTTATACTTATTTTTTATCTTATTTTTATACTTATTTTTTATCTTATTTTTATACTTTTTTTTCATCTTATTTTTCATCTTATTTTTACACTTATTTTTCATCTTATTTTTATACTTATTTTTTATCTTCATTTTTATACTTATTTTTTATCTTATTTTTAATCTTATTTTTTCTTCGTATTTTTGATCTTATGTTAGATCCTATTTTTATACTTATTTTTTATCTTATTTTTCATCTTATTTTTCATCTTATTTTTATACTTATTTTTTATCTTATTTTTATACTTATTTTTCATCTTATTTTTCATCTTATTTTTATACTTATTTTTTATCTTATTTTTATACTTATTTTTTATCTTATTTTTATACTTTTTTTTCATCTTATTTTTCATCTTATTTTTACACTTATTTTTCATCTTATTTTTATACTTATTTTTTATCTTCATTTTTATACTTATTTTTTATCTTATTTTTAATCTTATTTTTTCTTCGTATTTTTGATCTTATGTTAGATCCTATTTTTATACTTATTTTTTATCTTATTTTTCATCTTATTTTTTCTTATTATTTTTTATCTTATTTTTCATCTTATTTTTATACTTATTTATCATCTTATATTTTATCTTATTTTTCATCTTATTTTTATACTTATTTTTTATCATATTTTTTCTCTTATTTTTATACTTATTTTTCATCTTATTTTTATACTTATTTCTCATCTTATTTTTTCTCTTATTTTTATACTTATTTTTCATCTTATTTTTTATCATATTTTTTCTCTTATTTTTATACTTATTTTTCATCTTATTTTTATACTTATTATTCATCTTATTTTTTATCTTATTTTTATACTTATTTTTCATCTTATTTTTATACTTATTATTCATCTTATTTTTTATCTTATTTTTATACTTATTTTTCATCTTATTTTTATACTTATTTCTCATCTTATTTTTCATCTTATTTTTATACTTATTTTTCATCTTATTTTTATACTTATTATTATCTTATTTTTCATCTTATTTTTATACTTATTTTTCATCTTATATTTTATCTTATTTTTCATCTTATTTTTATACTTATTATTCATCTTATTTTTTTATCTTATTTTTATACTTTTTTTCATCTTATTTTTCATCTTATTTTTATACTTATTTTTCATCTCATTTTTTATCTTATTTTTATACTTATTTTTTATCTTATTTTTATACTTATTTTTCATCTTATTTTTATACTTATTTTTTATCTTATTTTTCATCTTATTTTTCATCTTATTTTTATACTTATTTTTCATCTTATTTTTCATCTTATTTTTATACTTATTTTTCATCTAATTTTTTATCTTATTTTTATACTTATTTTTTATCTTATTTTTTATCTTATTTTTCATCTTATTTTTATACTTATTTTTTATCCTATTTTTATACTTATTTTTCATCTAATTTTTTATCTTATTTTTATACTTATTTTTTATCTTATTTTTCATCTTATTTTTATACTTATTTTTTATCTTATTTTTATACTTATTTTTTATCTTATTTTTATACTTATTTTTTATCTTCATTTTTATACTTATTTTTATACTTATTTTTTATCTTATTTTTCATCTTATTTTTTCTTATTATTTTTTATCTTATTTTTCATCTTATTTTTTATCTTATTTTTATACTTATTTTTTATCTTCATTTTTATACTTATTTTTATACTTATTATTATCTTATTTTTCATCTTATTTTTATACTTATTTTTCATCTTATATTTTATCTTATTTTTCATCTTATTTTTATACTTATTATTCATCTTATTTTTTTATCTTATTTTTATACTTTTTTTCATCTTATTTTTCATCTTATTTTTATACTTATTTTTTATCCTATTTTTATACTTATTTTTCATCTAATTTTTTATCTTATTTTTATACTTATTTTTTATCTTATTTTTCATCTTATTTTTATACTTATTTTTTATCTTATTTTTATACTTATTTTTTATCTTATTTTTATACTTATTTTTTATCTTCATTTTTATACTTATTTTTATACTTATTATTATCTTATTTTTCATCTTATTTTTATACTTATTTTTCATCTTATATTTTATCTTATTTTTCATCTTATTTTTATACTTATTATTCATCTTATTTTTTTATCTTATTTTTATACTTTTTTTCATCTTATTTTTCATCTTATTTTTATACTTATTTTTCATCTCATTTTTTATCTTATTTTTATACTTATTTTTTATCTTATTTTTATACTTATTTTTCATCTTATTTTTATACTTATTTTTTATCTTATTTTTCATCTTATTTTTCATCTTATTTTTATACTTATTTTTCATCTTATTTTTCATCTTATTTTTATACTTATTTTTCATCTAATTTTTTATCTTATTTTTATACTTATTTTTTATCTTATTTTTTATCTTATTTTTCATCTTATTTTTATACTTATTTTTTATCCTATTTTTATACTTATTTTTCATCTAATTTTTTATCTTATTTTTATACTTATTTTTTATCTTATTTTTCATCTTATTTTTATACTTATTTTTTATCTTATTTTTATACTTATTTTTTATCTTATTTTTATACTTATTTTTTATCTTCATTTTTATACTTATTTTTATACTTATTTTTTATCTTATTTTTCATCTTATTTTTTCTTATTATTTTTTATCTTATTTTTCATCTTATTTTTATACTTATTTTTCATCTAATTTTTTATCTTATTTTTATACTTATTTTTTATCTTATTTTTCATCTTATTTTTATACTTATTTTTATACTTATTTTTCATCTTATATTTTATCTTATTTTTCATCTTATTTTTATACTTATTATTCATCTTATTTTTTTATCTTATTTTTATACTTATTTTTTATCTTCATTTTTATACTTATTTTTTGTCTTTTTTTTTTATCTTATTTTTAATCTTATTTTTTCTTTATATTTTTGATCTTATGTTAGATCCTATTTTTATACTTATTTTTTATCTTATTTTTCATCTTATTTTTTCTTCTTATTTTTATACTTATTTTTTATCTTATTTTTTATCTTATTTGTCATCTTATTTTTCATCTTATTTTTCTACTTATTTTTCATCTATTTTTTATCTTATTTTTTATCTTATTTTTCATCTTATTTTTATACTTATTTTTTATCTTATTTTTATACTTATTTTTCATCTTATTTTTATACTTATTTTTTATCTTATTTTTATACTTATTTTTATACTTATTTCTCATCTTATTTTTATACTTATTTTTACACTTATTTTTCATCTTATCTTTCATCTTATTTTTATACTTATTTTTTATACTTATTTTTTTAATCTTGTAGTTCATATTATTTTTATTCTTAAATTTCATTTTATTTTTATACTTATTTTTCATCTCATTTTTTATCTCATTTTTATACTTATTTTTCATCTTATTTTTTATCTTATGTTTGATCCTATTTTTATACTTATTTTTTATCTTATTTTTCATCTTATTTTTCATCTTATTTTTTATCTTATTTTTATACTTATTTTTCATCTTATTTTTATACTTATTTCTCATCTTATTTTTCATCTTATTTTTATACTTATTTTTATACTTATTTTTCATCTTATTTTTATACTTATTTCTCATCTTATTTTTCATCTTATTTTTATACTTATTTTTACACTTATTTTTCATCTTATTTTTATACTTATTTTTCATCTTATTTTTATACTTATTTTTTATCTTATTTTTATACCTATTTTTCATCTTATTTTATACCTATTTCTCATCTTATTTTTATACTTATTTTTACACTTATTTTTCATCTTATCTTTCATCTTATTTTTATACTTATTTTTTATACTTATTTTTTAATCTTGTAGTTTATCTTATTTTTATTCTTAAATTTCATTTTATTTTTATACTTATTTATACTTATTTTTCATCTCATTTTTGATCTCATTTTTATACTTATTTTTCATCTTATTTTTTATCTTATGTTTGATCCTATTTTTATACTTATTTTTTATCTTATTTTTCATCTTATTTTTCATCTTATATTTCATCTTATTTTTCATCTTATTTTTATACTTATTTTTTATCTTATTTTTATACTTATTTTTTATCTTATTTTTCATCTTATTTTTCATCTTATTTTTATACTTATTTTTTATCTTATTTTTATACTTATTTTTCATCTTATTTTTCATCTTATTTTTCATCTTATTTTTATACTTATTTTTTATCTTATTTTTATACTTATTTTTTATCTTATTTTTATACTTTTTTTTCATCTTATTTTTCATCTTATTTTTACACTTATTTTTCATCTTATTTTTATACTTATTTTTTATCTTCATTTTTATACTTATTTTTTATCTTATTTTTAATCTTATTTTTTCTTCGTATTTTTGATCTTATGTTAGATCCTATTTTTATACTTATTTTTCATCTTATTTTTCATCTTATTTTTCATCTTATTTTTATACTTATTTTTTATCTTATTTTTATACTTATTTTTCATCTTATTTTTCATCTTATTTTTCATCTTATTTTTATACTTATTTTTTATCTTATTTTTATACTTATTTTTTATCTTATTTTTATACTTTTTTTTCATCTTATTTTTCATCTTATTTTTACACTTATTTTTCATCTTATTTTTATACTTATTTTTTATCTTCATTTTTATACTTATTTTTTATCTTATTTTTAATCTTATTTTTTCTTCGTATTTTTGATCTTATGTTAGATCCTATTTTTATACTTATTTTTTATCTTATTTTTCATCTTATTTTTTCTTATTATTTTTTATCTTATTTTTCATCTTATTTTTATACTTATTTATCATCTTATATTTTATCTTATTTTTAATCTTATTTTTATACTTATTTTTCATCTTATTTTTATACTTATTTTTCATCTAATTTTTTATACTTAATTTTATACTTATTTTTCATCTTATTTTTATACTTATTTCTCATCTTATTTTTCATCTTATTTTTATACTTATTTTTATACTTATTTTTCATCTTATTTTTATACTTATTTCTCATCTTATTTTTATACTTATTTTTATACTTATTTTTCATCTTATTTTTCATCTTATTTTTAATACTTATTTTTTATCTTATTTTTCATCTTTTTTTATAGTTTTTTTCATCTTATTTTTTCATTTTATTTTTTATTCTATTTTACATCTCATTTTTCATGTTATTATTATACTTAATTTTCATTTTATTTTTAATCCTTTTTTTATCTTATTTTTCATCTTATTTTTATCTTATTTTATCTTATTTTTATACTTATTTTTCATCTTATTTTTCATCTTATTTTTATACTTTTTTATCTTATTTTTATACTTATTTTTTATCTTATTTTTCATCTTATTTTTATACTTATTTTTCATCTTATTTTTCATCTTATTTTTATACTTATTTTTCATCTAATTTTTTATCTTATTTTTATACTTATTTTTTATCTTATTTTTTATCTTATTTTTCATCTTATTTTTCTACTTATTTTTCATCTATTTTTTATCTTATTTTTTATCTTATTTTTCATCTTATTTTTATAGTTATTTTTCATCTAATTTTTTATCTTTTTTTTATACTTATTTTTTATCTTATTTTTTATCTTATTTTTTATCTTATTTTTCATCTTATTTTTATACTTTTTTTATCTTATTTTTATACTTATTTTTTATCTTATTTTTCATCTTATTTTTATACTTATTTTTCATCTTATTTTTATACTTATTTTTTATCTTATTTTTCATCTTATTTTTCATCTTATTTTTATACTTATTTTTCATCTTATTTTTCATCTTATTTTTATAGTTATTTTTCATCTAATTTTTTATCTTTTTTTTATACTTATTTTTTATCTTATTTTTTATCTTATTTTTTATCTTATTTTTCATCTTATTTTTTATCTTATTTTTCATCTTATTTTTATACTTATTTTTTATCTTATTTTTATACTTATTTTTCATCTTATTTTTATACTTATTTTTTATCTTATTTTTATACCTATTTTTCATCTTATTTTATACCTATTTCTCATCTTATTTTTATACTTATTTTTACACTTATTTTTCATCTTATCTTTCATCTTATTTTTATACTTATTTTTTATACTTATTTTTTAATCTTGTAGTTTATCTTATTTTTATTCTTAAATTTCATTTTATTTTTATACTTATTTATACTTATTTTTCATCTCATTTTTGATCTCATTTTTATACTTATTTTTCATCTTATTTTTTATCTTATGTTTGATCCTATTTTTATACTTATTTTTTATCTTATTTTTCATCTTATTTTTCATCTTATATTTCATCTTATTTTTCATCTTATTTTTATACTTATTTTTTATCTTATTTTTATACTTATTTTTTATCTTATTTTTATACTTATTTTTTATCTTATTTTTCATCTTATTTTTCATCTTATTTTTATACTTATTTTTTATCTTATTTTTATACTTATTTTTCATCTTATTTTTCATCTTATTTTTATACTTATTTTTTATCTTATTTTTATACTTATTTTTTATCTTATTTTTATACTTTTTTTTCATCTTATTTTTCATCTTATTTTTACACTTATTTTTCATCTTATTTTTATACTTATTTTTTATCTTCATTTTTATACTTATTTTTTATCTTATTTTTAATCTTATTTTTTCTTCGTATTTTTGATCTTATGTTAGATCCTATTTTTATACTTATTTTTTATCTTATTTTTCATCTTATTTTTCATCTTATTTTTATACTTATTTTTTATCTTATTTTTATACTTATTTTTCATCTTATTTTTCATCTTATTTTTCATCTTATTTTTATACTTATTTTTTATCTTATTTTTATACTTATTTTTTATCTTATTTTTATACTTTTTTTTCATCTTATTTTTCATCTTATTTTTACACTTATTTTTCATCTTATTTTTATACTTATTTTTTATCTTCATTTTTATACTTATTTTTTATCTTATTTTTAATCTTATTTTTTCTTCGTATTTTTGATCTTATGTTAGATCCTATTTTTATACTTATTTTTTATCTTATTTTTCATCTTATTTTTTCTTATTATTTTTTATCTTATTTTTCATCTTATTTTTATACTTATTTATCATCTTATATTTTATCTTATTTTTAATCTTATTTTTATACTTATTTTTCATCTTATTTTTATACTTATTTTTCATCTAATTTTTTATACTTAATTTTATACTTATTTTTCATCTTATTTTTATACTTATTTCTCATCTTATTTTTCATCTTATTTTTATACTTATTTTTATACTTATTTTTCATCTTATTTTTATACTTATTTCTCATCTTATTTTTATACTTATTTTTATACTTATTTTTCATCTTATTTTTCATCTTATTTTTAATACTTATTTTTTATCTTATTTTTCATCTTTTTTTATAGTTTTTTTCATCTTATTTTTTCATTTTATTTTTTATTCTATTTTACATCTCATTTTTCATGTTATTATTATACTTAATTTTCATTTTATTTTTAATCCTTTTTTTATCTTATTTTTCATCTTATTTTTATCTTATTTTATCTTATTTTTATACTTATTTTTCATCTTATTTTTCATCTTATTTTTATACTTTTTTATCTTATTTTTATACTTATTTTTTATCTTATTTTTCATCTTATTTTTATACTTATTTTTCATCTTATTTTTCATCTTATTTTTATACTTATTTTTCATCTAATTTTTTATCTTATTTTTATACTTATTTTTTATCTTATTTTTTATCTTATTTTTCATCTTATTTTTCTACTTATTTTTCATCTATTTTTTATCTTATTTTTTATCTTATTTTTCATCTTATTTTTATAGTTATTTTTCATCTAATTTTTTATCTTTTTTTTTATACTTATTTTTTATCTTATTTTTTATCTTATTTTTTATCTTATTTTTCATCTTATTTTTATACTTTTTTTATCTTATTTTTATACTTATTTTTTATCTTATTTTTCATCTTATTTTTATACTTATTTTTCATCTTATTTTTATACTTATTTTTTATCTTATTTTTCATCTTATTTTTCATCTTATTTTTATACTTATTTTTCATCTTATTTTTCATCTTATTTTTATAGTTATTTTTCATCTAATTTTTTATCTTTTTTTATACTTATTTTTTATCTTATTTTTTATCTTATTTTTTATCTTATTTTTCATCTTATTTTTTATCTTATTTTTCATCTTATTTTTATACTTATTTTTTATCTTATTTTTATACTTATTTTTCATCTTATTTTTATACTTATTTTTTATCTTATTTTTCATCTTATTTTTTATCTTATTTTTATACTTATTTTTCATCTTATGTTTGATCCTATTTTTATACTTATTTTTACACTTATTTTTCATCTTATTTTTATACTTATTTTTCATCTTATTTTTATACTTATTTTTTATCTTATTTTTATACTTATTTTCATCTTATTTTTATACTTATTTCTCATCTTATTTTTATACTTTTTTTATCTTATTTTTATACTTATTTCTCATCTTATTTTTATACTTTTTTTATCTTATTTTTATACTTATTTTTCATCTTTTTTTTCATCTTATTTTTCTACTTATTTTTCATCTTATTTTTCATCTTATTTTTATACTTATTTTTCATCTAATTTTTTATCTTATTTTTATACTTATTTTTTATCTTATTTTTTATCTTATTTTTCATCTTATTTTTATACTTATTTTTTATCCTATTTTTATACTTATTTTTCATCTAATTTTTTATCTTATTTTTATACTTATTTTTTATCTTATTTTTCATCTTATTTTTATACTTATTTTTTATCTTATTTTTATACTTATTTTTTATCTTATTTTTATACTTATTTTTTATCTTCATTTTTATACTTATTTTTATACTTATTTTTTATCTTATTTTTCATCTAATTTTTTCTTATTATTTTTTATCTTATTTTTCATCTTATTTTTATACTTATTTTTCATCTAATTTTTTATCTTATTTTTATACTTATTTTTTATCTTATTTTTCATCTTATTTTTATACTTTTTTTATCTTATTTTTATACTTATTTTTTATCTTATTTTTCATCTTATTTTTATACTTATTTTTCATCTTATTTTTCATCTTATTTTTATACTTATTTTTCATCTAATTTTTTATCTTATTTTTATACTTATTTTTTATCTTATTTTTTATCTTATTTTTCATCTTATTTTTCTACTTATTTTTCATCTATTTTTTATCTTATTTTTTATCTTATTTTTCATCTTATTTTTATAGTTATTTTTCATCTAATTTTTTATCTTTTTTTTATACTTATTTTTTATCTTATTTTTTATCTTATTTTTTATCTTATTTTTCATCTTATTTTTTATCTTATTTTTCATCTTATTTTTATACTTATTTTTTATCTTATTTTTATACTTATTTTTCATCTTATTTTTATACTTATTTTTTATCTTATTTTTTATCTTATTTTTCATCTTATTTTTCTACTTATTTTTCATCTATTTTTTATCTTATTTTTTATCTTATTTTTTATCTTATTTTTCATCTTATTTTTATAGTTATTTTTCATCTAATTTTTTATCTTTTTTTTATACTTATTTTTTATCTTATTTTTTATCTTATTTTTTATCTTATTTTTCATCTTATTTTTTATCTTATTTTTCATCTTATTTTTATACTTATTTTTTATCTTATTTTTATACTTATTTTTCATCTTATTTTTATACTTATTTTTTATCTTATTTTTCATCTTATTTTTTATCTTATTTTTATACTTATTTTTCATCATATGTTTGATCCTATTTTTATACTTATTTTTACACTTATTTTTCATCTTATTTTTATACTTATTTTTTATCTTATTTTTATACTTATTTTCATCTTATTTTTATACTTATTTCTCATCTTATTTTTATACTTTTTTTATCTTATTTTTATACTTATTTTTCATCTTTTTTTTCATCTTATTTTTATACTTATTTCTCATCTTATTTTTCATCTTATTTTTATACTTATTTTTCATCTAATTTTTTATCTTATTTTTATACTTATTTTTTATCTTATTTTTTATCTTATTTTTCATCTTATTTTTATACTTATTTTTTATCCTATTTTTATACTTATTTTTCATCTAATTTTTTATCTTATTTTTATACTTATTTTTTATCTTATTTTTCATCTTATTTTTATACTTATTTTTTATCTTATTTTTATACTTATTTTTTATCTTATTTTTATACTTATTTTTTATCTTCATTTTTATACTTATTTTTATACTTATTTTTTATCTTATTTTTCATCTTATTTTTTCTTATTATTTTTTATCTTATTTTTCATCTTATTTTTATACTTATTTTTCATCTAATTTTTTATCTTATTTTTATACTTATTTTTTATCTTATTTTTCATCTTATTTTTATACTTATTTTTTATCCTATTTTTATACTTATTTTTCATCTAATTTTTTATCTTATTTTTATACTTATTTTTTATCTTATTTTTCATCTTATTTTTATACTTATTTTTTATCTTATTTTTATACTTATTTTTTATCTTATTTTTATACTTATTTTTTATCTTCATTTTTATACTTATTTTTATACTTATTTTTTATCTTATTTTTCATCTTATTTTTTCTTATTATTTTTTATCTTATTTTTCATCTTATTTTTATACTTATTTTTATACTTATTTTTCATCTTATATTTTATCTTATTTTTCATCTTATTTTTATACTTATTATTCATCTTATTTTTTTATCTTATTTTTATACTTATTTTTGCACTTATTTTTCATCTTATTTTTATACTTATTTTTTATCTTCATTTTTATACTTATTTTTTGTCTTTTTTTTTTATCTTATTTTTAATCTTATTTTTTCTTTATATTTTTGATCTTATGTTAGATCCTATTTTTATACTTATTTTTTATCTTATTTTTCATCTTATTTTTTCTTCTTAATTTTATACTTATTTTTTATCTTATTTTTTATCTTATTTGTCATCTTATTTTTCATCTTATTTTTCTACTTATTTTTCATCTATTTTTTATCTTATTTTTTATCTTATTTTTCATCTTATTTTTATACTTATTTTTTATCTTATTTTTATACTTATTTTTCATCTTATTTTTATACTTATTTTTTATCTTATTTTTATACTTATTTTTATACTTATTTCTCATCTTATTTTTATACTTATTTTTACACTTATTTTTCATCTTATCTTTCATCTTATTTTTATACTTATTTTTTATACTTATTTTTTTAATCTTGTAGTTCATATTATTTTTATTCTTAAATTTCATTTTATTTTTATACTTATTTTTCATCTCATTTTTTATCTCATTTTTATACTTATTTTTCATCTTATTTTTTATCTTATGTTTGATCCTATTTTTATACTTATTTTTTATCTTATTTTTCATCTTATTTTTCATCTTATTTTTTATCTTATTTTTATACTTATTTTTCATCTTATTTTTATACTTATTTCTCATCTTATTTTTCATCTTATTTTTATACTTATTTTTATACTTATTTTTCATCTTATTTTTATACTTATTTCTCATCTTATTTTTCATCTTATTTTTATACTTATTTTTACACTTATTTTTCATCTTATTTTTATACTTATTTTTCATCTTATTTTTATACTTATTTTTTATCTTATTTTTATACCTATTTTTCATCTTATTTTATACCTATTTCTCATCTTATTTTTATACTTATTTTTACACTTATTTTTCATCTTATCTTTCATCTTATTTTTATACTTATTTTTTATACTTATTTTTTAATCTTGTAGTTTATCTTATTTTTATTCTTAAATTTCATTTTATTTTTATACTTATTTATACTTATTTTTCATCTCATTTTTGATCTCATTTTTATACTTATTTTTCATCTTATTTTTTATCTTATGTTTGATCCTATTTTTATACTTATTTTTTATCTTATTTTTCATCTTATTTTTCATCTTATATTTCATCTTATTTTTCATCTTATTTTTATACTTATTTTTTATCTTATTTTTATACTTATTTTTTATCTTATTTTTATACTTTTTTTTCATCTTATTTTTCATCTTATTTTTACACTTATTTTTCATCTTATTTTTATACTTATTTTTTATCTTCATTTTTATACTTATTTTTTATCTTATTTTTAATCTTATTTTTTCTTCGTATTTTTGATCTTATGTTAGATCCTATTTTTATACTTATTTTTTATCTTATTTTTCATCTTATTTTTCATCTTATTTTTATACTTATTTTTTATCTTATTTTTATACTTATTTTTCATCTTATTTTTCATCTTATTTTTCATCTTATTTTTATACTTATTTTTTATCTTATTTTTATACTTATTTTTTATCTTATTTTTATACTTTTTTTTCATCTTATTTTTCATCTTATTTTTACACTTATTTTTCATCTTATTTTTATACTTATTTTTTATCTTCATTTTTATACTTATTTTTTATCTTATTTTTAATCTTATTTTTTCTTCGTATTTTTGATCTTATGTTAGATCCTATTTTTATACTTATTTTTTATCTTATTTTTCATCTTATTTTTTCTTATTATTTTTTATCTTATTTTTCATCTTATTTTTATACTTATTATTCATCTTATTTTTTATCTTATTTTTATACTTATTTTTCATCTTATTTTTATACTTATTATTCATCTTATTTTTTATCTTATTTTTATACTTATTTTTCATCTTATTTTTATACTTATTTCTCATCTTATTTTTCATCTTATTTTTATACTTATTTTTCATCTTATTTTTATACTTATTATTATCTTATTTTTCATCTTATTTTTATACTTATTTTTCATCTTATATTTTATCTTATTTTTCATCTTATTTTTATACTTATTATTCATCTTATTTTTTTATCTTATTTTTATACTTTTTTTCATCTTATTTTTCATCTTATTTTTATACTTATTTTTCATCTAATTTTTTATCTTATTTTTATACTTATTTTTCATCTAATTTTTTCTCTTATTTTAATACTTATTTTTCATTTTTTTTTTTATCTTATGTTTGATCCTATTTTTATACTTATTTTTTATCTTATTTTTCATCTTATTTTTCATCTTATTTTTTATCTTATTTTTATACTTATTATTCATCTTATTTTTTTATCTTATTTTTATACTTTTTTTCATCTTATTTTTCATCTTATTTTTATACTTATTTTTCATCTAATTTTTTATACTTAATTTTATACTTATTTTTCATCTTATTTTTATACTTATTTCTCATCTTATTTTTCATCTTATTTTTATACTTATTTTTATACTTATTTTTCATCTTATTTTTATACTTATTTTTCATCTTATTTTTATACTTATTTTTTATCTTATTTTTATACTTATTTTTATACATATTTTTCATCTTATTTTTATACTTATTTCTCATCTTATTTTTATACTTATTTTTATACATATTTTTCATCTTATTTTTCATCTTATTTTTAATACTTATTTTTTATCTTATTTTTCATCTTTTTTTATAGTTTTTTTCATCTTATTTTTTCATTTTATTTTTTATTCTATTTTACATCTCATTTTTCATGTTATTATTATACTTAATTTTAATTTTATTTTTAATCCTTTTTTTATCTTATTTTTCATCTTATTTTTATCTTATTTTATCTTATTTTTATACTTATTTTTCATCTTATTTTTCATCTTATTTTTATACTTTTTTTATACTTATTTTTTATCTTATTTTTCATCTTATTTTTCATCTTATTTTTATACTTATTTTTCATCTTATTTTTCATCTTATTTTTATACTTATTTTTCATCTAATTTTTTATCTTATTTTTATACTTATTTTTTATCTTATTTTTTATCTTATTTTTCATCTTATTTTTCTACTTATTTTTCATCTATTTTTTATCTTATTTTTTATCTTATTTTTCATCTTATTTTTATAGTTATTTTTCATCTAATTTTTTATCTTTTTTTTATACTTATTTTTTATCTTATTTTTTATCTTATTTTTTATCTTATTTTTCATCTTATTTTTTATCTTATTTTTCATCTTATTTTTTATCTTATTTTTATACTTATTTTTCATCTTATGTTTGATCCTATTTTTATACTTATTTTTACACTTATTTTTCATCTTATTTTTATACTTATTTTTCATCTTATTTTTATACTTATTTTTTATCTTATTTTTATACTTATTTTCATCTTATTTTTATACTTATTTCTCATCTTATTTTTATACTTTTTTTATCTTATTTTTATACTTATTTTTCATCTTTTTTTTCATCTTATTTTTATACTTATTTCTCATCTTATTTTTATACTTTTTTTATCTTATTTTTATACTTATTTTTCATCTTTTTTTTTCATCTTATTTTTCTACTTATTTTTTATCTTATTTTTCATCTTATTTTTATACTTATTTTTCATCTAATTTTTTATCTTATTTTTATACTTATTTTTTATCTTATTTTTTATCTTATTTTTCATCTTATTTTTATACTTATTTTTTATCCTATTTTTATACTTATTTTTCATCTTATTTTTTATCTTATTTTTATACTTATTTTTTATCTTATTTTTCATCTTATTTTTATACTTATTTTTTATCTTATTTTTATACTTATTTTTTATCTTATTTTTATACTTATTTTTTATCTTCATTTTTATACTTATTTTTATACTTATTTTTTATCTTATTTTTCATCTTATTTTTTCTTATTATTTTTTATCTTATTTTCCATCTTATTTTTATACTTATTTTTCATCTAATTTTTTATCTTATTTTTATACTTATTTTTTATCTTATTTTTCATCTTATTTTTATACTTATTTTTTATCCTATTTTTATACTTATTTTTCATCTAATTTTTTATCTTATTTTTATACTTATTTTTTATCCTATTTTTATACTTATTTTTCATCTAATTTTTTATCTTATTTTTATACTTATTTTTTATCTTATTTTTCATCTTATTTTTATACTTATTTTTTATCTTATTTTTATACTTATTTTTTATCTAATTTTTTATCTTATTTTTATACTTATTTTTTATCTTATTTTTCATCTTATTTTTATACTTATTTTTCATCTAATTTTTTATCTTATTTTTATACTTATTTTTTATCTTATTTTTCATCTTATTTTTATACTTATTTTTTATCCTATTTTTATACTTATTTTTCATCTAATTTTTTATCTTATTTTTATACTTATTTTTTATCCTATTTTTATACTTATTTTTCATCTAATTTTTTATCTTATTTTTATACTTATTTTTTATCTTATTTTTCATCTTATTTTTATACTTATTTTTTATCTTATTTTTATACTTATTTTTTATCTTATTTTTATACTTATTTTTTATCTTCATTTTTATACTTATTTTTATACTTATTTTTTATCTTATTTTTCATCTTATTTTTTCTTATTATTTTTTATCTTATTTTTCATCTTATTTTTATACTTATTTTTCATCTAATTTTTTATCTTATTTTTATACTTATTTTTTATCTTATTTTTCATCTTATTTTTATACTTATTTTTATACTTATTATTCATCTTATTTTTTTATCTTATTTTTATACTTATTTTTGCACTTATTTTTCATCTTATTTTTATACTTATTTTTTATCTTCATTTTTATACTTATTTTTTGTCTTTTTTTTTTATCTTATTTTTAATCTTATTTTTTCTTTATATTTTTGATCTTATGTTAGATCCTATTTTTATACTTATTTTTTATCTTATTTTTCATCTTATTTTTTCTTCTTAATTTTATACTTATTTTTTATCTTATTTTTTATCTTATTTGTCATCTTATTTTTCATCTTATTTTTCTACTTATTTTTCATCTATTTTTTATCTTATTTTTTATCTTATTTTTCATCTTATTTTTATACTTATTTTTTATCTTATTTTTATACTTATTTTTCATCTTATTTTTATACTTATTTTTTATCTTATTTTTATACTTATTTTTAATCTTATTTTTTATCTTATTTTTATACTTATTTTTCATCTTATGTTTGATCCTATTTTTATACTTATTTTTACACTTATTTTTCATCTTATTTTTATACTTATTTTTCATCTTATTTTTATACTTATTTTTTATCTTATTTTTATACTTATTTTTTATACTTATTTTTACACTTATTTTTCATCTTATATTTTATCTTATTTTTAATCTTATTTTATACTTATTATTCATCTTATTTTTTCATCTTATTTTTACACTTATTTTTCATCTTATTTTTATACTTATTTTTCATCTTATTTTTATACTTATTTTTTATCTTATTTTTATACTTATTTTTTATACTTATTTTTACACTTATTTTTCATCTTATTTTTATACTTATTTCTCATCATATTTTTCATCTTATTTTTATACTTATTTTTATACTTATTTTTCATCTTATTTTTATACTTATTTTTCATCTTATTTTTATACTTATTTTTTATCTTATTTTTATACTTATTTTTATACATATTTTTCATCTTATTTTTATACTTATTTTTATACTTATTTTTCATCTTATTTTTATACTTATTTTTCATCTTATTTTTATACTTATTTTTCATCTTATTTTTCATCTTATTTTTATACTTTTTTTATCTTATTTTTATACTTATTTTTTATCTTATTTTTCATCTTATTTTTATACTTATTTTTCATCTTATTTTTCATCTTATTTTTATACTTATTTTTCATCTAATTTTTTATCTTATTTTTATACTTATTTTTTATCTTATTTTTTATCTTATTTTTCATCTTATTTTTCTACTTATTTTTCATCTATTTTTTATCTTATTTTTTATCTTATTTTTCATTTTATTTTTATAGTTATTTTTCATCTAATTTTTTATCTTTTTTTTATACTTATTTTTTATCTTATTTTTTATCTTATTTTTTATCTTATTTTTCATCTTATTTTTATACTTTTTTTATCTTATTTTTATACTTATTTTTTATCTTATTTTTCATCTTATTTTTATACTTATTTTTCATCTTATTTTTATACTTATTTTTTATCTTATTTTTCATCTTATTTTTATACTTATTTTTCATCTTATTTTTCATCTTATTTTTATAGTTATTTTTCATCTAATTTTTTATCTTTTTTTTATACCTATTTTTTATCTTATTTTTTATCTTATTTTTTATCTTATTTTTCATCTTATTTTTTATCTTATTTTTCATCTTATTTTTATACTTATTTTTTATCTTATTTTTATACTTATTTTTCATCTTATTTTTATACTTATTTTTTATCTTATTTTTCATCTTATTTTTTATCTTATTTTTATACTTATTTTTCATCTTATGTTTGATCCTATTTTTATACTTATTTTTAATCTTATTTTTATACTTATTTTTCATCTTATTTTTATACTTATTTTTTATCTTATTTTTATACTTATTTTCATCTTATTTTTATACTTATTTCTCATCTTATTTTTATACTTTTTTTATCTTATTTTTATACTTATTTTTCATCTTTTTTTTCATCTTATTTTTATACTTATTTCTCATCTTATTTTTATACTTTTTTTATCTTATTTTTATACTTATTTTTCATCTTTTTTTTCATCTTATTTTTATACTTATTTCTCATCTTATTTTTATACTTTTTTTATCTTATTTTTATACTTATTTTTCATCTTTTTTTTCATCTTATTTTTCTACTTATTTTTCATCTTATTTTTCATCTTATTTTTATACTTATTTTTCATCTAATTTTTTATCTTATTTTTATACTTATTTTTTATCTTATTTTTTATCTTATTTTTCATCTTATTTTTATACTTATTTTTTATCCTATTTTTATACTTATTTTTCATCTAATTTTTTATCTTATTTTTATACTTATTTTTTATCTTATTTTTCATCTTATTTTTATACTTATTTTTTATCTTATTTTTATACTTATTTTTTATCTTATTTTTATACTTATTTTTTATCTTCATTTTTATACTTATTTTTATACTTATTTTTTATCTTATTTTTCATCTTATTTTTTCTTATTATTTTTTATCTTATTTTTCATCTTATTTTTATACTTATTTTTCATCTAATTTTTTATCTTATTTTTATACTTATTTTTTATCTTATTTTTCATCTTATTTTTATACTTTTTTTATCTTATTTTTATACTTATTTTTTATCTTATTTTTCATCTTATTTTTATACTTATTTTTCATCTTATTTTTCATCTTATTTTTATACTTATTTTTCATCTAATTTTTTATCTTATTTTTATACTTATTTTTTATCTTATTTTTTATCTTATTTTTCATCTTATTTTTCTACTTATTTTTCATCTATTTTTTATCTTATTTTTTATCTTATTTTTCATCTTATTTTTATAGTTATTTTTCATCTAATTTTTTAATACTTATTTTTTATCTTATTTTTTATCTTATTTTTTATCTTATTTTTCATCTTATTTTTTATCTTATTTTTCATCTTATTTTTCATCTTATTTTTTATCTTATTTTTCATCTTATTTTTATACTTATTTTTTATCTTATTTTTATACTTATTTTTCATCTTATTTTTATACTTATTTTTTATCTTATTTTTCATCTTATTTTTCATCTATTTTTTATCTTATTTTTTATCTTATTTTTCATCTTATTTTTATAGTTATTTTTCATCTAATTTTTTATCTTTTTTTTATACTTATTTTTTATCTTATTTTTTATCTTATTTTTTATCTTATTTTTCATCTTATTTTTTATCTTATTTTTCATCTTATTTTTATACTTATTTTTTATCTTATTTTTATACTTATTTTTCATCTTATTTTTATACTTATTTTTTATCTTATTTTTCATCTTATTTTTTATCTTATTTTTATACTTATTTTTCATCTTATGTTTGATCCTATTTTTATACTTATTTTTACACTTATTTTTCATCTTATTTTTATACTTATTTTTTATCTTATTTTTTATCTTATTTTTCATCTTATTTTTTATCTTATTTTTCATCTTATTTTTATACTTATTTTTTATCTTATTTTTATACTTATTTTTCATCTTATTTTTATACTTATTTTTTATCTTATTTTTCATCTTATTTTTTATCTTATTTTTATACTTATTTTTCATCTTATTTTTCATCTTATTTTTAATACTTATTTTTTATCTTATTTTTCATCTTTTTTTATAGTTTTTTTCATCTTATTTTTTCATTTTATTTTTTATTCTATTTTACATCTCATTTTTCATGTTATTATTATACTTAATTTTCATTTTATTTTTAATCCTTTTTTTATCTTATTTTTCATCTTATTTTTATCTTATTTTATCTTATTTTTATACTTATTTTTCATCTTATTTTTCATCTTATTTTTATACTTTTTTTATCTTATTTTTATACTTATTTTTTATCTTATTTTTCATCTTATTTTTATACTTATTTTTCATCTAATTTTTTATCTTATTTTTATACTTATTTTTTATCTTATTTTTTATCTTATTTTTCATCTTATTTTTCTACTTATTTTTCATCTATTTTTTATCTTATTTTTTATCTTATTTTTCATCTTATTTTTATAGTTATTTTTCATCTAATTTTTTATCTTTTTTTTATACTTATTTTTTATCTTATTTTTTATCTTATTTTTTATCTTATTTTTCATCTTATTTTTATACTTTTTTATCTTATTTTTATACTTATTTTTTATCTTATTTTTCATCTTATTTTTATACTTATTTTTCATCTTATTTTTATACTTATTTTTTATCTTATTTTTCATCTTATTTTTCATCTTATTTTTATACTTATTTTTCATCTTATTTTTCATCTTATTTTTATAGTTATTTTTCATCTAATTTTTTATCTTTTTTTTATCTTATTTTTTATCTTATTTTTTATCTTATTTTTCATCTTATTTTTTATCTTATTTTTCATCTTATTTTTATACTTATTTTTTATCTTATTTTTATACTTATTTTTCATCTTATTTTTATACTTATTTTTTATCTTATTTTTCATCTTATTTTTTATCTTATTTTTATACTTATTTTTCATCTTATGTTTGATCCTATTTTTATACTTATTTTTACACTTATTTTTCATCTTATTTTTATACTTATTTTTCATCTTATTTTTATACTTATTTTTTATCTTATTTTTATACTTATTTTCATCTTATTTTTATACTTATTTCTCATCTTATTTTTATACTTTTTTTATCTTATTTTTATACTTATTTTTCATCTTTTTTTTCATCTTATTTTTCAACTTATTTTTCATCTTATTTTTCATCTTATTTTTATACTTATTTTTCATCTAATTTTTTATCTTATTTTTATACTTATTTTTTATCTTATTTTTTATCTTATTTTTCATCTTATTTTTATACTTATTTTTTATCCTATTTTTATACTTATTTTTCATCTAATTTTTTATCTTATTTTTATACTTATTTTTTATCTTATTTTTCATCTTATTTTTATACTTATTTTTTATCTTATTTTTATACTTATTTTTTATCTTATTTTTATACTTATTTTTTATCTTCATTTTTATACTTATTTTTATACTTATTTTTTATCTTATTTTTCATCTTATTTTTTCTTATTATTTTTTATCTTATTTTTCATCTTATTTTTATACTTATTTTTCATCTAATTTTTTATCTTATTTTTATACTTATTTTTTATCTTATTTTTCATCTTATTTTTATACTTTTTTTATCTTATTTTTATACTTATTTTTTATCTTATTTTTCATCTTATTTTTATACTTATTTTTCATCTTATTTTTCATCTTATTTTTATACTTATTTTTCATCTAATTTTTTATCTTATTTTTATACTTATTTTTTATCTTATTTTTTATCTTATATTTCATCTTATTTTTCTACTTATTTTTCATCTATTTTTTATCTTATTTTTTATCTTATTTTTCATCTTATTTTTATAGTTATTTTTCATCTAATTTTTTATCTTTTTTTTATACTTATTTTTTATCTTATTTTTTATCTTATTTTTTATCTTATTTTTCATCTTATTTTTTATCTTATTTTTCATCTTATTTTTATACTTATTTTTTATCTTATTTTTATACTTATTTTTCATCTTATTTTTATACTTATTTTTTATCTTATTTTTTATCTTATTTTTCATCTTATTTTTCTACTTATTTTTCATCTATTTTTTATCTTATTTTTTATCTTATTTTTCATCTTATTTTTATAGTTATTTTTCATCTAATTTTTTATCTTTTTTTTATACTTATTTTTTATCTTATTTTTTATCTTATTTTTTATCTTATTTTTCATCTTATTTTTATACTTATTTTTTATCTTATTTTTATACTTATTTTTCATCTTATTTTTATACTTATTTTTTATCTTATTTTTCATCTTATTTTTTATCTTATTTTTATACTTATTTTTCATCTTATGTTTGATCCTATTTTTATACTTATTTTTACACTTATTTTTCATCTTATTTTTATACTTATTTTTCATCTTATTTTTATACTTATTTTTTATCTTATTTTTATACTTATTTTCATCTTATTTTTATACTTATTTCTCATCTTATTTTTATACTTTTTTTATCTTATTTTTATACTTATTTTTCATCTTTTTTTTCATCTTATTTTTATACTTATTTCTCATCTTATTTTTATACTTTTTTTATCTTATTTTTATACTTATTTCTCATCTTATTTTTATACTTTTTTTATCTTATTTTTATACTTATTTTTCATCTTTTTTTTCATCTTATTTTTATACTTATTTCTCATCTTATTTTTATACTTTTTTTTATCTTATTTTTATACTTATTTTTCATCTTTTTTTTCATCTTATTTTTCTACTTATTTTTCATCTTATTTTTCATCTTATTTTTATACTTATTTTTCATCTAATTTTTTATCTTATTTTTATACTTATTTTTTATCTTATTTTTTATCTTATTTTTCATCTTATTTTTATACTTATTTTTTATCCTATTTTTATACTTATTTTTCATCTAATTTTTTATCTTATTTTTATACTTATTTTTTATCTTATTTTTCATCTTATTTTTATACTTATTTTTTATCTTATTTTTATACTTATTTTTTATCTTATTTTTATACTTATTTTTTATCTTCATTTTTATACTTATTTTTATACTTATTTTTTATCTTATTTTTCATCTTATTTTTTCTTATTATTTTTTATCTTATTTTTCATCTTATTTTTATACTTATTTTTCATCTAATTTTTTATCTTATTTTTATACTTATTTTTTATCTTATTTTTCATCTTATTTTTATACTTATTTTTTATCCTATTTTTATACTTATTTTTCATCTAATTTTTTATCTTATTTTTATACTTATTTTTTATCTTATTTTTCATCTTATTTTTATTCTTATTTTTTATCTTATTTTTATACTTATTTTTTATCTTATTTTTATACTTATTTTTTATCTTCATTTTTATACTTATTTTTATACTTATTTTTTATCTTATTTTTCATCTTATTTTTTCTTATTATTTTTTATCTTATTTTTCATCTTATTTTTATACTTATTTTTCATCTAATTTTTTATCTTATTTTTATACTTATTTTTTATCTTATTTTTCATCTTATTTTTATACTTATTATTCATCTTATTTTTTTATCTTATTTTTATACTTATTTTTGCACTTATTTTTCATCTTATTTTTATACTTATTTTTTATCTTCATTTTTATACTTATTTTTTGTCTTTTTTTTTTATCTTATTTTTAATCTTATTTTTTCTTTATATTTTTGATCTTATGTTAGATCCTATTTTTATACTTATTTTTTATCTTATTTTTCATCTTATTTTTTCTTCTTAATTTTATACTTATTTTTTATCTTATTTTTTATCTTATTTGTCATCTTATTTTTCATCTTATTTTTCTACTTATTTTTCATCTATTTTTTATCTTATTTTTTATCTTATTTTTCATCTTATTTTTATACTTATTTTTTATCTTATTTTTATACTTATTTTTCATCTTATTTTTATACTTATTTTTTATCTTATTTTTATACTTATTTTTATACTTATTTCTCATCTTATTTTTATACTTATTTTTACACTTATTTTTCATCTTATCTTTCATCTTATTTTTATACTTATTTTTTATACTTATTTTTTTAATCTTGTAGTTCATATTATTTTTATTCTTAAATTTCATTTTATTTTTATACTTATTTTTCATCTCATTTTTTATCTCATTTTTATACTTATTTTTCATCTTATTTTTTATCTTATGTTTGATCCTATTTTTATACTTATTTTTTATCTTATTTTTCATCTTATTTTTCATCTTATTTTTTATCTTATTTTTATACTTATTTTTCATCTTATTTTTATACTTATTTCTCATCTTATTTTTCATCTTATTTTTATACTTATTTTTATACTTATTTTTCATCTTATTTTTATACTTATTTCTCATCTTATTTTTCATCTTATTTTTATACTTATTTTTACACCTATTTTTCATCTTATTTTTATACTTATTTTTCATCTTATTTTTATACTTATTTTTTATCTTATTTTTATACCTATTTTTCATCTTATTTTATACCTATTTCTCATCTTATTTTTATACTTATTTTTACACTTATTTTTCATCTTATCTTTCATCTTATTTTTATACTTATTTTTTATACTTATTTTTTAATCTTGTAGTTTATCTTATTTTTATTCTTAAATTTCATTTTATTTTTATACTTATTTATACTTATTTTTCATCTCATTTTTGATCTCATTTTTATACTTATTTTTCATCTTATTTTTTATCTTATGTTTGATCCTATTTTTATACTTATTTTTTATCTTATTTTTCATCTTATTTTTCATCTTATATTTCATCTTATTTTTCATCTTATTTTTATACTTATTTTTTATCTTATTTTTATACTTATTTTTTATCTTATTTTTATACTTATTTTTTATCTTATTTTTCATCTTATTTTTCATCTTATTTTTATACTTATTTTTTATCTTATTTTTATACTTTTTTTTCATCTTATTTTTCATCTTATTTTTACACTTATTTTTCATCTTATTTTTATACTTATTTTTTATCTTCATTTTTATACTTATTTTTTATCTTATTTTTAATCTTATTTTTTCTTCGTATTTTTGATCTTATGTTAGATCCTATTTTTATACTTATTTTTTATCTTATTTTTCATCTTATTTTTCATCTTATTTTTATACTTATTTTTTATCTTATTTTTATACTTATTTTTCATCTTATTTTTCATCTTATTTTTCATCTTATTTTTATACTTATTTTTTATCTTATTTTTATACTTATTTTTTATCTTATTTTTATACTTTTTTTTCATCTTATTTTTCATCTTATTTTTACACTTATTTTTCATCTTATTTTTATACTTATTTTTTATCTTCATTTTTATACTTATTTTTTATCTTATTTTTAATCTTATTTTTTCTTCGTATTTTTGATCTTATGTTAGATCCTATTTTTATACTTATTTTTTATCTTATTTTTCATCTTATTTTTCATCTTATTTTTATACTTATTTTTTATCTTATTTTTATACTTATTTTTCATCTTATTTTTCATCTTATTTTTCATCTTATTTTTATACTTATTTTTTATCTTATTTTTATACTTATTTTTTATCTTATTTTTATACTTTTTTTTCATCTTATTTTTCATCTTATTTTTACACTTATTTTTCATCTTATTTTTATACTTATTTTTTATCTTCATTTTTATACTTATTTTTTATCTTATTTTTAATCTTATTTTTTCTTCGTATTTTTGATCTTATGTTAGATCCTATTTTTATACTTATTTTTTATCTTATTTTTCATCTTATTTTTTCTTATTATTTTTTATCTTATTTTTCATCTTATTTTTATACTTATTTATCATCTTATATTTTATCTTATTTTTAATCTTATTTTTATACTTATTTTTTATCATATTTTTTCTCTTATTTTTATACTTATTTTTCATCTTATTTTTATACTTATTATTCATCTTATTTTTTATCTTATTTTTATACTTATTTTTCATCTTATTTTTATACTTATTATTCATCTTATTTTTTATCTTATTTTTATACTTATTTTTCATCTTATTTTTATACTTATTTCTCATCTTATTTTTCATCTTATTTTTATACTTATTTTTCATCTTATTTTTATACTTATCATTATCTTATTTTTCATCTTATTTTTATACTTATTTTTCATCTTATATTTTATCTTATTTTTCATCTTATTTTTATACTTATTATTCATCTTATTTTTTTATCTTATTTTTATACTTTTTTTCATCTTATTTTTCATCTTATTTTTATACTTATTTTTCATCTAATTTTTTATCTTATTTTTATACTTATTTTTCATCTAATTTTTTCTCTTATTTTAATACTTATTTTTCATTTTTTTTTTTATCTTATGTTTGATCCTATTTTTATACTTATTTTTTATCTTATTTTTCATCTTATTTTTCATCTTATTTTTTATCTTATTTTTATACTTATTATTCATCTTATTTTTTTATCTTATTTTTATACTTTTTTTCATCTTATTTTTCATCTTATTTTTATACTTATTTTTCATCTAATTTTTTATACTTAATTTTATACTTATTTTTCATCTTATTTTTATACTTATTTCTCATCTTATTTTTCATCTTATTTTTATACTTATTTTTATACTTATTTTTCATCTTATTTTTATACTTATTTTTCATCTTATTTTTATACTTATTTTTTATCTTATTTTTATACTTATTTTTATACATATTTTTCATCTTATTTTTATACTTATTTCTCATCTTATTTTTATACTTATTTTTATACATATTTTTCATCTTATTTTTCATCTTATTTTTAATACTTATTTTTTATCTTATTTTTCATCTTTTTTTATAGTTTTTTTCATCTTATTTTTTCATTTTATTTTTTATTCTATTTTACATCTCATTTTTCATGTTATTATTATACTTAATTTTCATTTTATTTTTAATCCTTTTTTTATCTTATTTTTCATCTTATTTTTATCTTATTTTATCTTATTTTTATACTTATTTTTCATCTTATTTTTCATCTTATTTTTATACTTTTTTTATCTTATTTTTATACTTATTTTTTATCTTATTTTTCATCTTATTTTTATACTTATTTTTCATCTTATTTTTCATCTTATTTTTATACTTATTTTTCATCTAATTTTTTATCTTATTTTTATACTTATTTTTTATCTTATTTTTCATCTTATTTTTCTACTTATTTTTCATCTATTTTTTATCTTATTTTTTATCTTATTTTTCATCTTATTTTTATAGTTATTTTTCATCTAATTTTTTATCTTTTTTTTATACTTATTTTTTATCTTATTTTTTATCTTATTTTTTATCTTATTTTTCATCTTATTTTTATACTTTTTTTATCTTATTTTTATACTTATTTTTTATCTTATTTTTCATCTTATTTTTATACTTATTTTTCATCTTATTTTTATACTTATTTTTTATCTTATTTTTCATCTTATTTTTCATCTTATTTTTATACTTATTTTTTATCTTATTTTTTATCTTATTTTTTATCTTATTTTTCATCTTATTTTTATACTTATTTTTTATCTTATTTTTATACTTATTTTTCATCTTATTTTTATACTTATTTTTTATCTTATTTTTTATCTTATTTTTTATCTTATTTTTCATCTTATTTTTTATCTTATTTTTCATCTTATTTTTATACTTATTTTTTATCTTATTTTTATACTTATTTTTCATCTTATTTTTATACTTATTTTTTATCTTATTTTTCATCTTATTTTTTATCTTATTTTTATACTTATTTTTCATCTTATGTTTGATCCTATTTTTATACTTATTTTTACACTTATTTTTCATCTTATTTTTATACTTATTTTTCATCTTATTTTTATACTTATTTTTTATCTTATTTTTATACTTATTTTCATCTTATTTTTATACTTTTTTTATCTTATTTTTATACTTATTTTTCATCTTTTTTTTCATCTTATTTTTATACTTATTTCTCATCTTATTTTTATACTTTTTTTATCTTATTTTTATACTTATTTTTCATCTTTTTTTTCATCTTATTTTTATACTTATTTTTCATCTTATTTTTCATCTTATTTTTATACTTATTTTTCATCTAATTTTTTATCTTATTTTTATACTTATTTTTTATCTTATTTTTTATCTTATTTTTCATCTTATTTTTATACTTATTTTTTATCCTATTTTTATACTTATTTTTCATCTAATTTTTTATCTTATTTTTATACTTATTTTTTATCTTATTTTTCATCTTATTTTTATACTTATTTTTTATCTTATTTTTATACTTATTTTTTATCTTCATTTTTATACTTATTTTTATACTTATTTTTTATCTTATTTTTCATCTTATTTTTTCTTATTATTTTTTATCTTATTTTTCATCTTATTTTTATACTTATTTTTCATCTAATTTTTTATCTTATTTTTATACTTATTTTTTATCTTATTTTTCATCTTATTTTTTCTTATTATTTTTTATCTTATTTTTCATCTTATTTTTATACTTATTTTTCATCTAATTTTTTATCTTATTTTTATACTTATTTTTTATCTTATTTTTCATCTTATTTTTATACTTTTTTTATCTTATTTTTATACTTATTTTTTATCTTATTTTTCATCTTATTTTTATACTTATTTTTCATCTTATTTTTATACTTATTTTTTATCTTATTTTTATACTTATTTTCATCTTATTTTTATACTTTTTTTATCTTATTTTTATACTTATTTTTCATCTTTTTTTTCATCTTATTTTTATACTTATTTCTCATCTTATTTTTATACTTTTTTTATCTTATTTTTATACTTATTTTTCATCTTTTTTTTCATCTTATTTTTATACTTATTTTTCATCTTATTTTTCATCTTATTTTTATACTTATTTTTCATCTAATTTTTTATCTTATTTTTATACTTATTTTTTATCTTATTTTTTATCTTATTTTTCATCTTATTTTTATACTTATTTTTTATCCTATTTTTATACTTATTTTTCATCTAATTTTTTATCTTATTTTTATACTTATTTTTTATCTTATTTTTCATCTTATTTTTATACTTATTTTTTATCTTATTTTTATACTTATTTTTTATCTTCATTTTTATACTTATTTTTATACTTATTTTTTATCTTATTTTTCATCTTATTTTTTCTTATTATTTTTTATCTTATTTTTCATCTTATTTTTATACTTATTTTTCATCTAATTTTTTATCTTATTTTTATACTTATTTTTTATCTTATTTTTCATCTTATTTTTATACTTTTTTTATCTTATTTTTATACTTATTTTTTATCTTATTTTTCATCTTATTTTTATACTTATTTTTTATCCTATTTTTATACTTATTTTTCATCTAATTTTTTATCTTATTTTTATACTTATTTTTTATCTTATTTTTCATCTTATTTTTATACTTATTTTTTATCTTATTTTTATACTTATTTTTTATCTTCATTTTTATACTTATTTTTATACTTATTTTTTATCTTATTTTTCATCTTATTTTTTCTTATTATTTTTTATCTTATTTTTCATCTTATTTTTATACTTATTTTTCATCTAATTTTTTATCTTATTTTTATACTTATTTTTTATCTTATTTTTCATCTTATTTTTATACTTTTTTTATCTTATTTTTATACTTATTTTTTATCTTATTTTTCATCTTATTTTTATACTTATTTTTCATCTTATTTTTATACTTATTTTTTATCTTATTTTTATACTTATTTCTCATCTTATTTTTATACTTTTTTTATCTTATTTTTATACTTATTTTTCATCTTTTTTTTCATCTTATTTTTATACTTATTTTTCATCTTATTTTTCATCTTATTTTTATACTTATTTTTCATCTAATTTTTTATCTTATTTTTATACTTATTTTTTATCTTATTTTTTATCTTATTTTTCATCTTATTTTTATACTTATTTTTTATCCTATTTTTATACTTATTTTTCATCTAATTTTTTATCTTATTTTTATACTTATTTTTTATCTTATTTTTCATCTTATTTTTATACTTATTTTTTATCTTATTTTTATACTTATTTTTTATCTTCATTTTTATACTTATTTTTATACTTATTTTTTATCTTATTTTTCATCTTATTTTTTCTTATTATTTTTTATCTTATTTTTCATCTTATTTTTATACTTATTTTTCATCTAATTTTTTATCTTATTTTTATACTTATTTTTTATCTTATTTTTCATCTTATTTTTATACTTTTTTTATCTTATTTTTATACTTATTTTTTATCTTATTTTTCATCTTATTTTTATACTTATTTTTCATCTTATTTTTCATCTTATTTTTATACTTATTTTTCATCTAATTTTTTATCTTATTTTTATACTTATTTTTTATCTTATTTTTTATCTTATTTTTCATCTTATTTTTCTACTTATTTTTCATCTATTTTTTATCTTATTTTTTATCTTATTTTTCATCTTATTTTTATAGTTATTTTTCATCTAATTTTTTATCTTTTTTTTATACTTATTTTTTATCTTATTTTTTATCTTATTTTTTATCTTATTTTTCATCTTATTTTTTATCTTATTTTTCATCTTATTTTTATACTTATTTTTTATCTTATTTTTATACTTATTTTTCATCTTATTTTTATACTTATTTTTTATCTTATTTTTCATCTTATTTTTTATCTTATTTTTATACTTATTTTTCATCTTATGTTTGATCCTATTTTTATACTTATTTTTACACTTATTTTTCATCTTATTTTTATACTTATTTTTCATCTTATTTTTATACTTATTTTTTATCTTATTTTTATACTTATTTTCATCTTATTTTTATACTTATTTCTCATCTTATTTTTATACTTTTTTTATCTTATTTTTATACTTATTTTTCATCTTTTTTTTCATCTTATTTTTATACTTATTTCTCATCTTATTTTTATACTTTTTTTATCTTATTTTTATACTTATTTTTCATCTTTTTTTTCATCTTATTTTTCTACTTATTTTTCATCTTATTTTTCATCTTATTTTTATACTTATTTTTCATCTAATTTTTTATCTTATTTTTATACTTATTTTTTATCTTATTTTTTATCTTATTTTTCATCTTATTTTTATACTTATTTTTTATCCTATTTTTATACTTATTTTTCATCTTATATTTTATCTTATTTTTATACTTATTTTTTATCTTATTTTTCATCTTATTTTTATACTTATTTTTTATCTTATTTTTATACTTATTTTTTATCTTATTTTTATACTTATTTTTTATCTTCATTTTTATACTTATTTTTATACTTATTTTTTATCTTATTTTTCATCTTATTTTTTCTTATTATTTTTTATCTTATTTTTCATCTTATTTTTATACTTATTTTTTATCCTATTTTTATACTTATTTTTCATCTAATTTTTTATCTTATTTTTATACTTATTTTTTATCCTATTTTTATACTTATTTTTCATCTAATTTTTTATCTTATTTTTATACTTATTTTTTATCTTATTTTTTATCTTATTTTTATACTTATTTTTTATCTTATTTTTATACTTATTTTTTATCTAATTTTTTATCTTATTTTTATACTTATTTTTTATCTTATTTTTCATCTTATTTTTATACTTATTTTTCATCTAATTTTTTATCTTATTTTTATACTTATTTTTTATCTTATTTTTCATCTTATTTTTATACTTATTTTTTATCCTATTTTTATACTTATTTTTCATCTAATTTTTTATCTTATTTTTATACTTATTTTTTATCCTATTTTTATACTTATTTTTCATCTAATTTTTTATCTTATTTTTATACTTATTTTTTATCTTATTTTTCATCTTATTTTTATACTTATTTTTTATCTTATTTTTATACTTATTTTTTATCTTATTTTTATACTTATTTTTTATCTTCATTTTTATACTTATTTTTATACTTATTTTTTATCTTATTTTTCATCTTATTTTTTCTTAATATTTTTTATCTTATTTTTCATCTTATTTTTATACTTATTTTTCATCTAATTTTTTATCTTATTTTTATACTTATTTTTTATCTTATTTTTCATCTTATTTTTATACTTATTTTTATACTTATTTTTCATCTTATATTTTATCTTATTTTTCATCTTATTTTTATACTTATTATTCATCTTATTTTTTTATCTTATTTTTATACTTATTTTTGCACTTATTTTTCATCTTATTTTTATACTTATTTTTTATCTTCATTTTTAT